>PVJS01019613.1:0-33529 GCA_004027185.1 Glis glis
GGCGCACAGGAAGAGGTACATGGGCGTGTGCAGGCTGCGCTCGCTCGCGACGGTGGCCATGATGAGCAGGTTGCCCAGCAGCGTGAACAGGTACATGAGCAGGATCAGCAGGAAGAACAGGAGCCGCAGGTGGGGGAAGGCGGAGAAGCCGACCAGGATGAACTCGGTCACCAACGTGCAGTTTGGGTCCAGCGTGGCATGCACACTTGACACAGGAGAGAGGGAAGAGGACTCAGTGTTCAGGAGTGCAGCGCCACCTGTGAATTCATCCCGGAAGGACACCTGAGGGGCTCCTTCACCTGCCCAGGCCATTGTTCGTCCATCTGCAAAACGCATTTCTACAATTGTCCCTTGGTATCAACAAGATCCCCCTCAGATACCAAAACCCACAAATGGTAGAGTCCCCCATATATAATGCTATGGAATTGGCATAGGACCTCAGCATATCCACCTGCAGACATTCAATCATCTCTCAGTGACTTAGAATATCTAGTACAATATACATGCTATGTAAACAGTTGTTATACTGTATTGTTTAGGGAAATTTACAACAACAACAACAACAACAACAAAAAGAGTCTGAGCCAGGCATGGCAGCGCACACCTGTCATACCAGTACTTGGGACGCTCACAGGTTTGAGGCCAGCCTCAGCAACATGTGATAGTTCCTGAGTCTTTGTGACTCTTAGCTTTCTCTTCCAAGAAGAAATTTGATAATTATAATGCTGAACTGACAGGGTTTGGATCCAGTTTAAATAAAATTATGCTCACAATGTGCCTACCAGAGGGCTTGGTACAAACACTTAAGAAATTGAGGACAGGCATTGATGGCCATAAACAGATTCTCCTAAATTGTAGCAACCTATATAGGTCTATCTTTTAATTGGTAAGTCTAATCTGTTTGACTTTTTGGTAATTACGCTTATTTATTTATTTATTTTCGTGGTACTGGGGATTGAACCCAGAGGCATTCAATCTCTGAGCTACACCTCCTGCCCTATTCTTTTTTTTTTTTTTTGTGGTACTGGGGATTGAACCCAGGGGGATTCTACCTCTGAGCTATACCTCCAGACCTATTTTATGTTTTTTATTTTGAAACAGGGTCTCACTAAGTTGATAAGGTCCTCACTAAGTTGCTGAGGCTGGCTTCGAACCTGTGATCCTTTTGTCTCAGCCTCCCAAGTACCGGGATTATAGGCATGCACCACCAAGCCTGGCTCAGCCCTGTTCTTTCATTTTTTATTTTGAAACAGGGTCGCACTAAGTAGCAGGGGGCCTCATTAAATTGCTGAGGCTGGCCTCAAACCTGTGATCCTCCTGTCACAACCTCACAAGTACTGGGATTACAGGCGTGTGTCACCACTCCCGGCTACACGTGTTTTTTAAATCAATCCTGGAGTATTTCTTAATACTCCAGTTATTATAAATAAATATATAATACATACATATGTTTGTATATTCACATTTAGCCAATATTATGTACATACAATCACACATAAAGAGGTACACACTTCTTTTTACCACATCTAAAACAAATACTATTTAAGAACACAGAATTTTCATCATAAAAGAACTTGTGTTTGAGCTAGCCTTGGTGGTGCATGCTTGTAATCCCAGTACTTGGGAAGCTAAGACAGAAGGATCACAGGTTTGAGGCCAACCTCAACAATTTAGTGAGACTCTCTTTCTTTCTTTCTTTCTTTCTTTCTTTCTTTCTTTCTTTCTTTCCTCTCTCTCTCTTTCTTTCTTTCTTTTTGTGGTACTGTGGATTGAACTCAGGGGCATTCTACCTCTGAACTACACTCCCAGTCCCATGTTTATTTTTTATTTTGAAATAGGTCTGGATGGGTTAATGAAAGTCTCACTATTTGCTGAGGCTGTCCTTGAACCTGCGACCCTCCTGTTTCAGTCTCCCAAGTACTGGGATTACAGGCATGCACCACCATGGCCAGCTCACCCTGTTTCAAAATAAAAAATAGCCAGGTGTGGTGGCACACGCTTGTAATCCCAGTACTTGGGAGGCTGAGACAGGAGGATTGCAGGTTCGCGGCCAGCCTCAGCTACTTAGTGAGGCCTCCGCAACTTAGTGAGACCCTGTTTCAAAAATAAAGAACAAAAAATAGGCCAGGCATGGTGATGCATGCTTGTAATCCCAGTACTTGGGAGGCGGAGACCAGAGGATCCGGGTTCACAGCCAGCCTCAGCTACTTAGTGAGGCCCTCTGCAACTTCGTGAGACCCAGTTTCAAAATAAATAATAAAAAATAGGGCCGGGGGTGTAGCTTGGAGGTAGAACGCCCCTGGGTTCAATTCCTGGTACTGCAAAAAAAAAAAAAGAACAAAAAATAGGGCTGGGGTTGTAGCTCAGAGGTAGAATGACCCTGGGTTCAATCCCCAGTACCAAAAAAAAAAAAAAAAAAATGTCTGGAGGTAAAGCTTGGAGATAGAACCCCCCCCCAATTCGGTCTTCAGTACTAAAAAAAAAAAATGACCTTATGTCAGAACATAAAGGAAGTCTAGATATAATCTCAAATGACAATATGATAAAGACAGATTTTCTAGCTATTCTGCAGTGAAATTGAAAGTTAATCATTCGAGCAGTTATATTACCATATGTTTGGAACATAAACATCCAATTGGATCATGTGACATCACCATAGTTACATATTCTTCAACAATCTCTGGGGCAAACAGAAAATTAAGGAGGGCTGTGAAGTAGGGTTGGGCTGTAGCTCAGTGGTAAATCACTCACCTAGCATGTGTGAGGACCTGGGTTCCATCCAACACCACACACACATGGAAAGGAAAGAGCACAAAACAGATACTAAGACCTCAGTGACAGTGAAAAGCCGGAAACCAACTAAGTGAAACAGATTGTATTCTGGAACATTAAAAAGGATATTAGTAGAAAGATAGAAAATTTTAAGAAAGACATGTATTTCCATAAAAGTATTATACCAATGTGAATCTCCTGGTAATCCTCCAGGGTTGTGAGTGATGCTCCCCTCATGGGAAGTTATTTGATGGAAATGCACGAATTCTCTGTATGCTATTTGTAATGGTTTTATAAGTTCAAATTTAGCTAAAACTAAAAAAGTAGAAAAAGAAAAAAAAGGAGCTGGGAGTGGTGGCACACACTTTTAATTCCAGTTCTTGGGAGGCTGAGACAGGAGAATTGCAGGTTCAAGGCCAGCCTCGGAACTTAGTGAGACCCTGTTTCAAAATAAAAAATAAAATAGGGTTGGGGGTGTAGCTCAGAGGTAGAATGCCCCTGGGTACCATCCCCAGTACCCCCCCCACACACAAAGGCAAGTGATATTTAAAATAACAGCAAAATCAAAGAAATATCAAGGAATTAGTTTAATCCAGTGCACAGAAGACCTCCATAGAGATCAATTAAACCATTCCTTAATAGAAAGCATACCCAGGCGCAGTGGTGCATGCCTGTAATCCCAGTACTTGGGAGGCTGAGAGAGGAGGATTACAGGTTGGAGGTAACTGTAATTTAGCAAGTAACTTAGCAAGACCCTCAGCAATTTAGTGAGACTGTCTTTCAAAATAAAAAATGAAAAGGGCTGGGGGTGTAGCTCAGAGGTAGAATGCTCCTGTGTTCAATCCCCATTACCAAAAATAAAATAAAATTAAAAGGGCTGGGGTATAGTTCAGAGGTAGAATGCTCCTGAGTTCAATCTCAAGTACCAAAAATAAAATAAAATAAAATTGGCTGGGGGTATAGCTCGGAAGGAGAATTCCACTGAGTTCAATTCCCAGTAACACACACACACACACACACACACACACACACACACACACTCACACACACCAGGTAGTTGAAATAAATGGACAATATTGGAAGAGAAGAGTAGAAAGAGTTTACTTCTTCCATAAAGTTAATCTATAGAGTCAACAAAGCCCTCTAAACAAATTTATTTGGATTTTTTGGAAAGATGACATACTTATTATAAAACTTTCATGACAGAATAAAGAGCCTCGGATAACTCAGTCAATGTTGACAAAGATGAAGGAAAGGAGCCGGGCGTGGTGGTGCACGCCTGTAATCCCAGTACTTGGGAGGCTGAGACAGGAGGATAGCAGGTTAGAGTCCAGTCTCACCAACTTAGCAAGACCCTGTTTCAAAATAAAAAACAAAAAGGGGGCTGAGGGTGTAGCTCAGAGGTAGAACACCTGTGGGTTCAATCTTCAGTACAAGACAGAAAGAGAAATAAATAAGAAAGAAAGAAAGAAAGAAAGAAAGAAAGAAAGAAAGAAAGAAAGAAAGAGGAAAGGATTTGTGACATCCCAGAAAGCTTTGCAAGTAAAGCACTGGGGTCTAGTTCAAGGACAACAGACCAGTGGTTCAGAATGGAGACCTTGGACATGCAGCAAACAACAGTGGAGCACAGTAACAGCACGTATGTGCAAATGGACACATGTTATAAGAATTCTGCAAATGGAAGGATATGTTTTGTGTGTGTGTGTGTGTGTGTGTGTGTGTGTGTGTGTGTGGTACTGGGGATTGTGCCCAGAGGCATTCTACCTCTAAGCTACACTCAAAGCCCTATTTTAATTTTTATTTCGAAACAGGGTCTGGCTAGGTTGATGAGAGTCTCACTACTTGCTGAGGCTGTCCTTAAAACTGGGATCCTCCTGCCTCAGCCTCTCCATTACTGGGATTACAAGCATGCATTACCATGCCTGGAAGAATGTTCTGAGCAAATTAAAACAGGTTCATGAGGGGGCACAGCAGTCACATATTATATCAAATACTTAAAACAGGAATGAGTCAAACAGGATTGTCAGGTTGGGCAGGCCAACCAAGATGATAGGTCATCTGCCAAGGAGTTCAAATTCTTCAGTTGAAGTTTGACAAAACTTTGTGAATATACATTTACTCATGCATATGTATGTGTCATTGACTAACTCAGGCTAATGTTTTCCAGACAGGCTTCCCAATGCTTACCCTAAGGCGGTCCAATATCTCAACCCTGCCCCCACCCTGCCTGTGGGATGGCCCCTTGGTTCTTTCAGATCCACCGCCAGCTCAGTGCTAATATGACTCAGAATGACCCTGTTTCAAAACAAAAATTAAAAAGGGCTGAGGGTATAGCTCAGAGGTAGAGAGCCCCTGAGATTCATTCCTAGCACACACACACACACACACACACACACACACACACAAAGTGAAACACGTCCAAAAAGTGGACAGTCTGGCTGGACTCAGGGAAGGGTCATCCCACACTTACCTATGGGCTCACCGTGACGTGGTCAGCAGAGCCAATAACAGGAGCAGCAGCTCTGAGTCTCACCTCTTCCAGTTCCTCCTCTCTCCTCTCCCTCTGCCACCATGTCTGGTCCTCACTTCCTGTCTGTCCACCAGATGGACCCAGCCCCAACTCTGGCCTCGAACTCTCCTGCACCTGCCCATCTCCCCTCCTCTACTCCACCTCTCCACTGATGGCCAGAGCCAATTCTCCAGGGCCATCCCAGATTGTGGGGCCACGCAGACCCATGGCTCAAAGTGCAGCTTCTCACCAGGTGTTGGGGTAACAGGAGACCTGCCCCCGTTGGTTCTACATGTGATGCCAGGAGAAGGGCTCAGCACACAGTCCTGCGGGCTGGCCAGCTGGAATTGCTCTCATTGCTGCTATCTCTCACCATCCCTGATGGCTGTCCCTCAGCTGCTTGTCACTCAGCTCTCCTGCCAGGTGACCCACATCGGCACCAAGGCAGTCCAGTATGTCAACATCCTTGCAAGCTAAATTTCCCTCTGACACTGCAAATACCTCCCACCCCTCAGTGCCCACAGGCCCCTGCTGCAAAATGTACAGATGTTAGTAAAAATGAATAACAGGGCTCTCTGAGATCCCTTTCTCTCTGGCCCATGCTCTGTTCTAGTTTTTCTGAGGAAAACCTCTTGGCCAGACTCTACAAAGTAGTTCTCAATATTCCCTGCAAGAACGTGGATTGTTTTATTGTTGCTATGGTACTGGGGATTGAACCCAAGGGCGTTCTACCTCTGAGCTACACCCCCAGCCCTTTTCATTTTGAAACAGGGTCTCGCTAAGTTGCAGAGGGCCTCTTTAAGTTGCTGAGGCTGGCCTTGAACCTGCAATTTTTCTGTCTCAGCCTCCCAAGTACTGGGATCTCAGGCATGAACCACCACATCCAGGAGGAACCTGAATTTATATGAGGAGCAAAGCTAGGGTCCTGCTTGCAGCCAAAGACCCCCAGGTGGAGCCCTAAGCTAGAACGAATGTAGGGTGCCTCCCACATCTTGTGCCGACCCCCTCTCTCCTCAAAGGGTATGCCGTGCAGCCTTGCAGCTCTTTCTGCTTATGCACCTGTGGGAACGACCTAAGACTGAGCTGCAAAGGAAGATGGCTTCACAGTGACACACAGGTACCCTGATTCTGAAATACACGGTGAAAGTGACATCCACGAAACCCTCATCCAGACATGGAGACACATCACTCCCTCTGCTCGCACCTGTGGACGGACCGCTTACTCATCACTGCCTGTCTTCAGCAGCAGCGTGGCTCTGCGGATGTCTTGTTTTCAAACTTGTAGACTACTAGAGAATACATATCTGGTTTTTTTTGTTGTTGTTTGTTAATTTGGTTGGTTGATTGGTTGTTTTTTGGCACTGGGGATTGAACCCAGGAGTATTCTACATCCCCCCAGCCCTATTTTATTTTGTATTTTGAAACTGGGTCTTGCTAACTTGCCAAGGATCGCACTAAGTTTCTGAGGCTGGCTTTCAACCTGTGACCCTCTTATCTCAGCTTCCCAGGTACTGGGATGACAGGTGTGTGCCACCATGCCCAGCTAAGTTTTTCTGGTTTTATGCCACCGGTTTGCAGTAGTTTTCAATGGCAACTGCAGGGATCGAAAGCAGGTACACACAACACACGGTGCAGGCAGAAGCATCCTTGAGAGATGCATAAACATACGCTTGCATGATGACACTCTTGTCCTGCCTCGGAAACACCCTCCTACATCTCTGCACGAGGAACACTCCCCACTCCAAAACAGACCCTGGAGTCCCCAACTAGTATGTGAAGGGGGCAGCTGTGGGCAGTAGGTGACCTCAGTGGGTGAACAGGAGCCAGCTTGCTAGGGCTGTAGAAGCCCCACTCCACCATTATCCCTCTCTCCTCACCTGTCCCCAGTCAGGGAGCCCCTCTGCTCCAGTGTTCTCTGCTCTTCATATCTGCAGTCTCAGGCACCTGTAGCAATTGCCAGTTCTTCCTGGAAAATGGCCTGGGAAACAGAGGGTGCACTTACCTGCCTTGCAGATCTCTGGGGATGCCCTGCAGCCCAGCCTGGGTGGCTGTGGTAGGAGGGGCAGGAGGTTGATCTCCACAGGTGTTTTCCCCCAGGGCCAGGTTCCCAGAGGCCTCCACTGAACGTGTCTGGGAGTGAGGGATGCACAGTCCAAGGACCTGGAATGTGTCCTCCCTGTCACCTGTCATCTGTCTACCTACTTACCTTTCTATCCAGCCTCCTATTTTGCAAGTGTGTGTGTGTGTGTGTGTGTGTGTGTGTGTGTGTGTGTGCGTGCGCGCAGAGTACTGGTGATTAAACCCAGGGCATTCTACCTCTGAGCTACACCCTAAGCCCTATTTTAGTTTTTTTTTTCCATACTGGGGATTGAATCCAGGGGCATTCTACCTCCAAGCTACACCCCCAGCCCTATTTTTATTCTTTATTTTAAAACAGGGTCTCACTAAGTTGTAGAGGGCCTCACTACGTAGCTGATGCTGGCTGCGAACTTGTGATCCTCCTGTCTCAGCCTCCCAAGTACTGGGATTATAAGCGTGCGCCACCACACCCAGCCCTATTTTAGTTTTTATGTTTAAACTGGGTCTCACTAACTTGTGGAGGGCCTCACTTGTGATCCTCCTGTCTCAGCCTCCCAAGTACTGGGATTATAAGCATGTGCCACCACATGTGGCTTTTTATTTATTTTTATTTTGAAATGGGTCTTGCTAAATTACCAAGTACTGGCCTCCAATCTGTGATCCACCCGTCTCAATTTCCCAAGTGCTGGAATTACAGCTGTGGGCCACCACACCCAGCTTGAAGGAGATGTTTTAAGTGAAATAGAATAGGACCTGACATGGTGTGCATAGGGAGGAAGGAAAGGGGGGCAGGTATATGGAGGGAAATACACCAACATATGTGTGCATGTATGTTTGTATCATTTTGAATGTCATTATGATGTATAATTACATTGCACCAATAAAAGTGTCAAAAACAGGCATCTGAGGGGCACAGCAGTCTCACATGATGATAATAAAACAATATTTAATAAAACAGGATGACATCCTGAAGAAGACATTCTCAATATTGAAAGACTAATATCTAGAATCTACAACAACCATCCACAACCAGCAAAGAAAAAGACCACACTCACCTCAGAAAGCAGACAAAGGATAACCAAAGGTGATTCACAGAAGAGGACACCAGGAGTCTAATGGCAGAGTAAGATAAGCTGAAGCTCATTAGCACATGGAGAAAGGCAACTCAGTGCAATAAAGAATGTTGTCCTGGTGATGCTGATCAGATACACTCATTTCAGTGATGTGTCTTTGTGATCTAATAATAATTAAATACACTAGTCTCCCTTTACTGTGGATGGAAGGTCAATAACAACCCATCCATGGGTACTTGAAAGAGCACATAGCCACAAACCCCATATATATATGTATATGTTACGATCCACAGAGCTTCTATGCAGCCATCTTCTTAGAGATGGGTGATCTTCAGCCGGGCGTGGTGGCGCACGCTTGTAATCCCAGTACTTGGGAGGCTGAGACGGAAGGATCCAGGTTCGCAGTCAGCCTCAGCTACTTAGTGAGGCCCTCTGCAACCTTAGTGAGACCCTGTTTCAAAAATAAAGAATAAAAAATAAGGCTGGGGGTGAAGCCCGGAGGCAGAATGCCCCTGGGTTCAATCCCCGGTACCGCCAAAAAAAAAAAAAAGAGATGGGTGATCTTTGATTAAGAAACTCACACATAGGCGAGGAGAGGGCTGATGGCCACTCTGTCTTTATTAAGGATATAGCAACTTTTATGACAAGTATAATAAAGAGGTCTTAATGTGTTAATGCAAAAGTAACTTCATGGGGATAACTTGGAGGAAGAGGAACAAGATAAGCTCACACAATAATCTATAAGGACTTTAGACCCACAGCCTTCTGTTAGGCACCTGGGCAGGGCTCCACGTTACACAAAGTCCTGTCTTCAGGATTCTTAGCTACACTCAGGACCAGCCCTTTGTTCTCAGAGTTTGGCAAATAGCCTGTTAGAAAACACAGTATGGATCTGGGTCCTTACATTTCCCCCTTTTTTATCAAGTACTGAAGCATGGAACATATTCAACTGTGCATCTGCCAACAGACCCATCATAATTAGAGTTTGACACTGTTCACCATCTTGTTGCCATAACCGTTTAATAGCACAGATAATCTCTATACAAAATAGAAATAATAAACAGCCTACTCCATCAATAATAAAAATTCTAATATTAAGGTCAGAGAACCAATTAGGGTTTAACCAATGAAATCCTTGTTCGATAGATTGAAAGGTGTAGAGATGAATACTTTGAAACTGATGGTCTAATTGATTTTGTAAATATCCAATGTTGTCATTAAGGAATGTATTGAAGACTCCAAGTAAATGTTGTTTTTTGCTAATTGCCAATTATCAAAGGAATTATTAAATGGAACAGCAATAACACAATGTTTAGTAAACTGCCAATCACATCTCAATTGTAACTGTGCAGCCATAGCAGCTTGGTGTTCTCCTAACCATTCTACAGCTGCTTCCAGAGCTTGTAGTCTAGTCATAGTTCCTCTATGAATTTCCACTTGTACTTCTAATTCATCAGTGACATTTGTGAGATGCTGAGAGAATGTGTAAACTGTACTCTTCAGCCCAAGTGTGATTGAGCTGTACAGGGAGCCAAATTGCAGCTCTTCTCTTCAGAACTGTAACAAATGATATATTATTGTTACATTTTGATATGTCAAGCAATCTGAAAACCAATAAGGAAGGGAAATAGTAGTGTTATACATATGAGACATTCAATAACTAATCACTCCCCCATAACAATACATATGGATGAGTAGTACAGATCATATCAGAATTAGTAACATTATTGGACAGTGATAAAGAGTAATTTCCAGAAGAGTTACTAGAATAACCATGAGAAAGCTTTTGCTCAAAAAAAGTAAGATTCAACCTCCACCATTGTGGGTCTGGGGGGCTTATATGTCCTCCTGAGCCATTAAGTTGTAAAACAGGTCCTGACAGTCTGTGTTCACTCCAAGTAATAGATAGGGGAGGGTTCAGTTTATAGAATTGAAGACTAATACAGATGAACACTAATATAAATTAAAGACTAATATACATAGATAGACTAATATAGATAGAATTGAATTGAAGACTAATATAGATAGATGCTTCATTAGCATAGCGGGTCATCAGGTGACAGTTTGTAGTTGGGACAGTGCAAAGAACAAGTGTCGGGCACTTTCCGGTAGGGGTCTAGTGGAAAGTGGAAAGGACTCTACAGGTATAGAAGAGTTTGTTCTTTGTGGTTTTCCTGCTGCATTAGCTCAGAGAAGGGGAAATTTTTTTTTTGCAGGCTGCTGCAGGCTGCCTCCTACAAACTCTTCAGTGTCTGGTCTCCAATGGCACCAGCAGAATGCCATGGGCCTCCTAGACCTTCAGTAGCAGACTGGGAATGTATCATTTGCCTGTGGTGTGTGTGTGTGTGTGTGTGTGTGTGTGTGTGTGTGTGTGTGTAGTAGGGACTGAACCCAGGGGTGTTGGTGGGGGCAGTGAAAAGTGAAAACATGGTGTTAGTGAGGCTTCCTCTCCTCTTTCTGGCAAAGGCCCCTTGTTGTATTGTGAGACCAAAGAACAGCCATGACAGGCTGTGCTTCTGAAGGAACTAGGCTAGGCCCAAGTTTCTGTTTCTCAGAAACCAAACCAAGAGATGTTCTCACAGAAACCACCGCTCGGTGGGGCCTATCAGAACAATGGTAGGGCCTAAACCAATAGTTCCAAGAGATGTTCTCACGGAAACCACCTCTTGGTGGGGCCTATCAGAACAATGGTGAAAAGTCCCTAACTTCCTCAGGTGTGACGAGCCAATCAGTGAACTCCAAATACCCCTAACTGTTGCCAACTGTATATGTAACCAAAATGTATAAAAGCCTGAGTAATGTAGAGCTCGGGGGTCCGAGGTCAATACTCCACTGTGCTGGATGAGACTTGGACCCTAGCTCGAGCTAGTTAATAAAGTTCCTTTGCTTTTGCATTATCGATTGGTGGAATTGGTCTCTCACTTCTCCGAACACTTGAACCCGCAACCTTACAGTATGAAAAACAACTAAGCATGTTCTTGAAGACTCCCTATGGTGTTATGTAACTTCATGTCCTGGCCAGCTGCCATTTTTTTTTGTTTTGTTTTTTGTTTTCTAATTTGTTATGTTACCTGGACTGGGACTGTTCACTGTGCAGAAGTCTCTTCCAGAACCCTCTTGTACTCGGCCTGCCACCACTGAGTAAATGTGGAAGCCTTCTGTGTATGTTCAGCCTGCTGCCGCTGAACAAACCCACACCCCCAGTGCCTCACTTCCAGTGTGCATTTCCCCAGCCTTGGCATAGTCTGCAGGATCCAGAACTTTCTGGTATGAAGCCTTCAGCCCGGGAGGTACAGGTGGAGGGCTGGTTGGCATCCAGTGAATGGTACTCAGCAGCCGGGCTTTTGGGGGCATGGGCACCCCCAGAGGCATGAACTGAAGTGGATGGGAGTCCCATGCAGATCGAAAAGACTCTCTGTGCCAGGCGTGGTGGCACACGCTCGTAATCCCAGTACTTGGGAGGCGGAGACCGTAGGATCCGGGTTCGCGGCCAGCCTCAGCTACTTAGTGAGGCCCTCCGCAGCTTCGTGAGACCCGGTTTCAAAATAAAGTATAAAAAATAGGGCCAGGGGTGTAGCTCGGAGGTAGAACGCCCCTGGGTTCAATCCCCTGTACCGCCAAAAAAAAAAAAAAAAAAAAAAAAGGCTCTCTGTCTGTTGGGAAAGGCCAGTGGCTGGGGGTGTAGGATGGGTTTTTCTTGCTGCCCTCTGTGTTGAAGCAGATCATGCACAAGAAGCCGCTCTTGCAACAGAGCTCAAAGAGAAGCTGGAAGCAGAGAAGCAGCTGCCCAGGCATTGTAAGAGACCAGACACTTGCTGGAGGAGGAGGTGCAAGGGGCACAAGCAGCCTCCTCACTCCAGACAGGAGAAGGAAGAGGAGGTCTAAATTGTGTGGTTCATCTGAGCCCTGAACTTGTCAGGACTGTGTTAACTCTGGGTGGTGTCAGAATTGAATTGTGGGACACCCAGTTGGTTTTGGAGAATTGGTTGGTGTCCAGCAAACCCCACAGATTGGGAGTCAGAAAGATACCACCGGTCAGAACTTACACCTGACTCTGGGTGAGTGTTTGGAAAATGTAAGGTGCCCCCCAAACCCCCAGTTGTAGAAATATCTCTTTTTGCGGTACTGGGGATGGAACCCAGGGCATTCTACCTCCGAGCTATACCACCAGCCCTACTTTTTAATTCTTTATTTTGAAACAGGGTCTCACTAAGTTGCAGAGGGCCTCACTAAGTAGCTGAGGCTGGCTGCGAACCCGGATCCTCCTGTCTCAGCCTCCCAAGTACTGGGATTACAAGGGTGCGCCACCACGCCCCGGCTAGAAATATATTATATGTGTAACACTACTATTTCCCTTCCCTATTGGTTTTCAGATTGCTTGACATATCAAAATGTAACTAACAATAATATATCATTTGTCACAGTGCTAAAGAGAAGAGCTGCAATTTGCTTCCCTGTACAGCTCAATCGCACTTGGGCTGAAGAGCACAGTTTACACAATCTCTTAGAATCTTTAAAACAATTTAGTCCCTACCTTTCTGCAATGCCAGTGGTCAAGCAAAAGGTGAAATCCCAACAGCCCCAGGCTCCAGAGGGAAACCCACTATGGAGAATGCTCTCACTGATGAACTACAATTAGTTATGGTGAGTGGGCAAATTTATTACTACAATTGATTCATCCCAATTGACAAGAGCTATGGTCCTGGTGGTCTCTGGCATGAGAAAACACACACCCTAACCCCCACCTGAGCAGCCAGGAAATCGAATTCTGGGATCTCCACACACCCTACATTCTCCAAACACTCACCCGGAGTCAGGTGAAAGTTCTGACCTGTGGTATCTTTCTGACTCCCAATCTGTGGGGTTTGCTGGACACCAACCAATTTTCCAACACCAACTGGGTGTCCCACAATTCATTTCTGACACCACCCAGAGTTAACACAGTCCTGACAAATTCAGGGTTCAGATGGGCCACACTGTCCCCACTGCAGATGCCAGTCTAAAGCATGAGACCCCATCCTGAAGTTATAGAAGGGCAGCACCCCGAGTCACTTTATTAGCAAAAATTTAGATATTACTTAAAAGGGGTTTATGATAAATAACCAAAGATACTTCTGTTCATAGAATTTCTAAGGGTTTTAAGAATCTCTGTGCCAGAATCAGGGTCAAAGACTAAATTTTTATTATTATCCTTATAGTACACACCCAAAGAAACACTCAAATTCTCGGTAAATAGCAGTGATTAAAGATCCCCACCTCCAATGCTTTGTGATCTGGAGAAACATCCTACTGTACACAAACACATTTCCTATTACACTTAGAGAATGTCCCATTTTTATGTTATGACAAGGCCAGACACACACATTCTAAATGCCTACTCTTGTTCTAAAAAATAACTGAACAGCAGAATGAAAACACTTATTAAGCAAGTATAGCAAGTTTTCCTTAAGTTTCTCTCCCTCCTCCAGGCCTCTGATCTTTGATCCACCCTCAGCCTGAGCCAGCACACAGCCCTCCTTTACTGTCATCCTAACAAGCTGACACCAGGCAAAACATCCTCAAGTCTAGGATCTGATGTCACCACCCCCCATCCTCCTCTCCTCTCCCATCTTCTTTCTACTCCTCTTGCTCCTACCTAGAAAGAAAACTCCTTTCTGCCTCCACACTGAGAAGTTTGCAGACCTTCCATTTGGGGCTTTTCCCTCCTGCAATGTTCCTTTCATATACACCTCAATCAGCATTTTGGTATTGTTTCTGGTTTTTGTGGTACTGGGGATTGAATTTAGGGGCATTCTTCATTTGAACTACACCTGCAGCCTTTTTATTTTGAAATGGGGTCTTGCTAGGTTGCTGAGTCTAATTACAGTGCTGAAGGTGCCCTCGAATCTGCGATTCTCCTGTCTCAGCCTCCCAAATACTTGAATTACAGGTCTGCACCACAATGTCCTGCTTGAATTTCACTTGCATTTTGTTTTAATGAACAATGTGCAGAGCCTGGCTTGGTGACGCAGGCCTGTAATCCCAGTATGTGGGAGGCTGACAGGAGGACTGCAGGTTCATGAGCAGCCTCAATAAGTAGTGAGACTTTCATCAACCTAGCGAGACCCTGTTTTATAATAAGAATAAAATAGGACTGGGAGTGTAGCTCAGAAGTAGAATTCCACTGAGTTCAATCCCCAGAACCACAAAAACAAAGAAACAAAAACAATGTGTAGAAACATCCCAAGGATAGTAGAATTCCACTGAGTTCAATCCCCAGAACCACAAAAACAAAGAAACAAAAACAATGTGTAGAAACATCCCAAGGATAGTAGAATTCCACTGAGTTCAATCCCCAGAACCACAAAAACAAAGAAACAAAAACAATGTGTAGAAACATCCCAAGGATAATAACCTTCCTTCCTTCCTTTCCTTTTCGCTCTCTTTCTTTCCTTCCTGTCAGAGAGGACAATCCAGCTCCCCTCCACTCCCACCCCAGCCATGTGTGCATGTGGACTCCTTCCCGATGAGTCTGGCAATGGGGGTTAGGTCAGGACATTTAGAAATTTACTGGCAGCCCCAAGGAGAGCGGGGCTGAGGGACAGGCCGTAGACTGAGGCTCTGCTTCCAGACAATTAGAGAACTCTGGAATCGGGTCTGCCCAGGAAGGCAGGAAGGATGGGGACCCACCTCGCGGCCCTTCCCGCATGCCCGCAAGGGGGTAGTCGGGTTCCTCGCGACTCTCCGCCGCCACCGCACAGTCAGGGACACACAGGCTGCGGACTGAGCTGCCAGAGAGGGCTCCATGTCGCCCAGGTCGCCACCACTGCAAGCACAGGAAGGACACTGGGTCCTGCCAGCTCAGCTGCACCCCGCAGTCAGGACCGAGGTGAGTGGCGTCCAAGGACAAAGGGTGAACTCTGGGGCTGGTAGGGAGGCAGGTCCCTGGTTCCAGTTCCTGCCATCTCACCAGTCCCTCCTTTCCTGTCTCTTTGTGCCCCAGATCTCACCATTTCCTGCTACGGGTCACCTTGTGTCCTGTCCAGGGTTTCAGGTGTCAGTGGCTTTCACAGCGTGAAGGAGTCTGAAGCACTTCGCACTTTTCACAACAGCTGAGACCAATCCCAAATATGGTGGAGTGGAAGGGAAGATCCCTCCAGATATGTTGCTGCCCCTCTCCCTGCCACCTTGGCACCTCATTGGACAGATTGTGCTGGCCCTGGAGCCTCTGATTGGATAGTGATTCAGGACCCGCCCCTGGGAACCAAGTGACTGGGAAGCGATCCACACTGGGTCCAGAGGAGCCAAAGATGATTCCAGCCACAACCCTCACCAGGCCTCCTTTCCTCTCCTGGGCCAGACTTGGCCCAGACTGCGGGATCTTGTATCTAAGCAGAAGCAGCTCTGGGTTTTCCAGGGCAGGCACCAGCTTCTTCCTGCACTTAGTGGGTTCTTCCAGTTTCTTTCTACTGGAAATGATGCCACAAATGTGCTCAGTGTCCAACAGTGTCCCATGGAGACAAACCCTGGGCCCAGACTGACTACGAACATGGATTCCCACTGAAATGGAGCCCTGCTGAAATGGAGCTTGCCTCAGCACCAGGACATGATTTGGCACAAAGAATGTAATTCTGGGAGCTCACCATGCCCTGCAGTCCCCTCCTCGCAGTATGGAAACTCTCTCCTTCAACATCTAAAATTTCTGCAAATTCTCACTTGGAGTCAGCTTAAAGATCTGACCTAAAAAAATGGCAAATTCATAAACCTTTTCTCCAAGAGACTACTTAAAAGAGTCTTCCTCTAAGACTGACCTTCACAGATTTTCCTTCCCTTTTTTTTTTTTTTTTTTGTGGTACTGGGGATTGAACCCAGGGGCATTCTACCTCAAAGCTACACCCCCAGCCCTATTTTTTTTATTTTTTATTTTGAAACAGGGGCTCACTAAGTTGTGGAGGACCTCACTAAGTAGCTGAGGCTGGCCAGGAACCTGCGATCCTCCTGTCTCAGCCTCCCAAGTACTGGGATTACAAGCGTGTGCCACCATGCCTGGCTACAGATTTTCTTCATATGTACAAATTACAGCGGGACCACAGATGAGACATGGAAGTTCCACACATGCCCTTACCTAATATTTAACCCTATGAGCCTCATCCATGCTGATGTTCTTGAGTTTTATCTCTTGTCATAAATGGGCAACAGTAAGCAAAGTGTTTTCCTGAGTCCTGTGAGTAATTTTAACAAATTATCAACCGTGACAGGACGGGAAGACTGGAGGGCAAGATTGTCACCTCCTGACATTGTACCATGTTGGGCAGAAATGAGGATACCCTGGGGCCCCAAATCCTGTCACTGGCATCTGATGTGAGGGCCAACTTGAGGGACTAAGCCCTTAAACTTGTGGAGTAAGACACCAGCTCCAGGAGTATCAGAATTCAATGGACCTGTTTGTCACCTGCTTGGTGTCTGGAAAGGTGGAGAACTGGTTGTAGGTGTGGAAAAAGCCCACACATTTGTTGTCAGAAGTGTGGAGGGTAAGCTGGGTGTGGTGTGGCATGCCTGTAATCCCAGTACTTGGGAGGCTGAGAAAGGAGTATCACAGGTTCGAGTTCAGCCTCAGCAACTCAGTAAGACCCTCTTTCAAAATAAAAAATAAAAAGGGCTGGTGGTGTAACTCCAAGCTAGAATCTCCCTGGTTCAATCCCCAGTACTACAGGAAAAAAAAAAAGTGTGGTGAGTAAATACAGGTCACTTTCTCTCTTCCTCTTTGCAATTTGTAACACCCTCCATTTCACCTCTGAAATGGAGGTGAAATGGAGTCAGTCCCAAATCTGACCACTTGCCCCATTCCAGGAACCTGCACCCACCACTGCCCACCTTTCCTAGGGCTCCACAGCCCACCCTTCTTCTCTACAGTCTTTCTCCTCACAGCCACCAAGTATAAGAAAGAAAAACAATCTTTTCTCTCAAGAGTTATAAGGTCATATAAAAACTGACCAATATCCATTTTCTTTTTCTTTTTTTTTTTTTGCGGTACCGGGGATTGAACCCAGGGGCATTCTACCTCCGCGCTAAACCCCCGGCCCTATTTTTTATACTTTATTTTGTAACCGGGTCTCACGAAGTTGCAGAGGGCCTCACTAAGTAGAGAGAGAGAGAGAGAGACAGACAAAGAGAGAGAGAGACAGAGAGAGAAAGCTGAGGCTGGCCGCGAACCCGGATCCTCCGGTCTCCGCCTCCCAAAGTACTGGGATTACAAGCGTGCGCCACCACGCCCGGCTCCAATATCCATTTTCTAACAGTAACTTTTGTATCTTTTTGGTACACATGTCTACATGCTTTGCTCTCAGAAGTATATGTTTCCTATTTCTCCTTTGTTTTAAAGAAATAACCTGCCGGGCGTGGTGGCGCACGCTTGTAATCCCAGTACTTTGGGAGGCGGAGACCGGAGAATCCGGGTTCGCGGCCAGCCTCAGCTCTCTTGCTCTCTCTCTCCCTGTCTCTCTCTCTCTCCTTAGTGAGGCCCTCCGCAACTTCGTGAGACCCGGTTTCAAAATAAAGTATAAAAAAAAATAGGGCCAGGGGCATAGCGCGGAGGTAGAACGCCCCTGCGTTCCATCCCTGGTACCGCAAAAAAAAAAAAAAATAATAACCTTAGCCAGGTTTGGTGGTGCATGCTTATAATCCTAGTACTTGGGAGGCTGAAACAGGAGGATGACAGGTTTGAGGCCAGCCTCTGCAACAAAGTGAGGTCCTCTGCTACTTAGTGAGACCCTGTTTCAAAAAATAAAATAAAATAGGGCTGGGGGTGTAGCTCAGAGGTAGAATGACCCTGGGTTCCATTCCCGGTACCACACACACAAAAAAGTAAATAAATAAAGGAAGAAAAAAACTTGCCCAGTGTGAAACTAGCCAACTGGGTTAAATTGTGAGGTCTCAACCAAAACATTGTGGGATGACACAGTGGGAATGCATTAGGGAGGATAAAAGGAAGTGTGGACTGCCCATGAGATGTGCTTACCCCGATTTTATGGTGTGCATGCACCTTTTGCACAGATGTAAAGTGCCTTGCCAAGTTACTTTTGAGTTCATGAGTCTTTATTTAATATTCCCCTAAAATCTGTTTCTAACCATTGGGGGCACATCTAGGATTCTTCCGGGTTGGCTGGATGAGTGCCTTGGGTTCCCCATCCAAAAGAGAGACATGTCCTATTGCCTTGTTGTAGTAGCCCCTGGGTGTTCTAAGCAGGGTGGCAGATTCCTAATTTATCAGGACCTGTGGGAAAAATCTGGCAGCAATATAGATTAAAAGGCTTAAAGGATAGCCGACTCGGCCTGGCATCTTTGTGCACGAAACAAGGCAAGAAATGCCATGGAAGGTGGCAAAGTATGTCCTTGGTGGCCTGGTCATTTTGGAGGCTGTATGAGTGTGAATGAGACGTGTTTGAAGACACGGAGCAAGCATGGAATTCCGATCTGCGGTTTTGGTGGCGCATTCATACGGTTTACTAAGGTAGTCTAAAAAGCGCCTAAAATTCCCATAAGGGAATTGGGCAGTGAGGAATGAAGTCTCTTGGGAGTGTGCAAGAGACCCCTGGTAAAGGGGATGAGCCCCACTAAACACTCAGAGCCAGGTATCCAAAACGGGAAACAAAGTATGGAAAATTCTGATCAGAAAAAGAAAATGAGGCTGGGTGTGGTGGCGCACGCTTGTAATCCCAGTACTTTGGGAGGCGGAGACAGGAGGATCCGGGTTCGCGGCCAGCCTCAGCTCTCTCTCTCTCTCTCTCTCTCTCTCTCTCTACTTAGTGAGGCCCTCCGCAACTTCGTGAGACCCGGTTTCAAAATAAAGTATAAAAAAATAGGCCGGGGGCATAGCGTGGAGGTAGAACGCCCCTGGGTTCAATCCCTGGTACCGCAAAAAAAAAAAAAAAAAAAAAAAAATCCCTGATACTGCAAAACAAACAAACAAACAAAACACAAAACTGCACTATGGATATAGATGTCATTATTCAGCAAATTGTACACTAAATTTCAGAAACAAAAAGTAAAACAAAGAGACTTTATAGATCTGCAGTTTTGCCAGAAAGGCATGTGTTAAACTGGGGATGTAACAGCAGCCTGCTTCTGACCCTGGCAGCTAACAGATAGCCTATTTCAAAGCTGACATTTTTCTTCCCCTCTTTTCCTCCTGCCCCTCTTCATATCCCCTAGTTAACAAGTAACAGGCTCTTATCAGTTTACTGACCAAAGGAATGAAGACTGGACACTTGGCACCTGTAAATAAAAAAAAAAAATTAACTCAAGGACTTTGACATAAATTGCATCTCTTCTGGAAGCCTGTGTGACCCTGAATGCTATTTCTTAAAAGGAACTCGATTCCTTTGTTTAGGGAAAATCCAAGGTTTAATTTGAAACTGTTAAGTTCGTGGCTTCTTTGATTTTCTAGCAAATCAATAAATCTCTTTTTCCTTCTTCCCCAAAGCTTGTCCCAATTATTTGATTTGGCAAATTGGAACAGATACGAGAATTCAGTTACAAGTTTGGGAACCCTGGCAGTACCCCTGGCTCCCAATTTCCTGTAGGCCAGACACTCTGAGGGACTCCCCCTCCACCCTCTTTCTGTGCTGAGGGGGTGAGGTGAGGAAACTTGGAGAGAGCTGGCCACTCTCGATTTGGGAAGCAAGGAAGACTGCCTCGGGTAAGAACGCTTTGGACTAGGGTGCTCTCCCATGAAGGGCAGGGGAAATTAAAGACTTCCCAGCAGCTGCCAAGGTTCTTTTTCACCTTGGGAAATTCTCACTTTCCCCTCCCTGAGTGAGTACAGCTTCCTTTGCTATTTGGATTGATTTGGGAGGAAGGAAACTGCAGTAAGTTGCCACAACCTTGACCATCTGGGTGTGTTCCTCTTGGAGTGGACTCCATAACCCCTTGATTCTTCATGTTTGGGCCCCTTTTTGTTGAGTAGGGGAGCATTTGATTGGTTCCCTTTGTGGGAACTTTTGTAGCACCTCTCATTCTGGAATAATGTTGAGGGAACCAGGGAATTTCATTTTGGGGAACTTGTCCCCATTGGTAAATGCGGGTTCTTGTTCCACTGGCTTAACTGCTGTCTGGAGAGTCCCATTAGTCTGTTTGTGGGCCCCTTTGGTTGACCCTGTCTATGTGTGTGTCTGTTTGTATCTTTTTTCCCTTTGTGAAAAGCAAGTGTTGTGTTGGCTCCCATGGGATCTCTTTGAGGCTCTCAGCTAAATGGATCACTTATGACTGTAGGGATAAATGTAAGAAAAAAGATGAGATTTTACGGGCCAGGCGTGGTGGCGCATGCTTGTAATCCCAGTACTTGGAAGGAGGAGACCAGAGGATCCGGGGTTCACGGCCAGCCTCAGCTACTTAGTGAGACCCTCCGCAACTTCGTGAGACCAGTTTCAAAATAAAGTATTAAAAAAAATAGGGCTGGGGGTGTAGCTTGGAGGTAGAACGCCCCTGGATTCCATCCCCAGTACCGCAAAAAAAAAAAAAGAGATTTTACAATGACATTATATGGCTGAGGTATGTAAAAATTATTATGGCTGATGATATATGAAGTATCCTGAGTATGGTACGATCTTACGGGTGGAATTGTTAGGCTAACTGAAAAGAGATTCTGGTGTCTGGTGTCTTTTTTTTTTTTTTACTAGTGTCTCTGCAGTTGCACAATAATGATCTGAACAGCCTGGATTTAAGCTAAAGGTGCAGAGAACAACACAACCTCCGATGTCTCCACTGGGAGAAAGTTGAGAAAGATTTAATAAACTTGATATAGAATTGTCCTCTCTCCTGCACTACTGCAGCTTTTGGGGCAATTATGTCTATCAGGCAAGTGGAGGTTCCCTTGCCCTCAATCGTGGCAGCAATGATGGTGATATACCTTGATGATGTCACTCCCTGAGCGACACCACCACCTGGGATACTTTCTCCATGTGCAACACAGGTCGGCAGCTTTCCCCATGCTCTGTGGCCTGGGCTGTGTAAACCTGCAGTTCCTCTCCAGTCCTGGTGCTAAAAAAAAAGTGGTACTTCATCCCCTGTCTTCAGGGATCAAGTGCTACTCCCCTGCCCTGCAGACCTAGGGCTGCACTGTCATCTCCTGGTCCTATCTTCTCCCATCTGTGCCAACTGAGAGGATGTATCTGTATGTGGACATGGAAACTGCCTGGCTCCCTGTCTCCACAGACCAGCGGCTGTGTGTATATGGGGGAAAGTACCTCAGCCCTGCTCCCTTCCCCCACATTCTCCCTGCTGCAAGTCCACTGGCTGAAGAGGTGGAGACAGGCAGCAATCTCCCCTCTCTGGGCAATCCTAGACTGGGAAAGTCTCTCCCTTGAAGAATTATTTGGCTGGGAAAACACCAGTTTCCAAAGGAAAGGCAAATTGCACTACCTCATTCATAAGGGAAAAAGAAAGAAAGTCAGTCTACAGTTTGAAAGGTCACCTGTGTGGCTCCCCTCCCACTCATAAATCTTGTCTGCAGACAAGTCTAGCTGGGGATCTGAATTTTTCCCCTTGTGATCAAATAAAAACAAGGGGCCTCCAGGCACTCCAGCAGGCCTCACCTATACAAACACCTGCCTCTTGGCCCTGTGAGCATTTGCAGGGAGAGAAAAGCTCAATAATAAAAGGGTGGACTCAGAAAACAGATTCTCAAACTGTTCTAAAAGTTATGAAGAGCTCTCCAGATCTTTAGAGTAAATTTGCCAGGCATATTATTTGCCTTTAAGGTGTGTACTGCCTGGAAGGAACCGACACTAGAGCCAACATGTGTTTGTTGTCTGCCTCTGCATAGGTATCCTAAAAAAAGGAGCCCCCACTGCAGCTCTGAACAAAAGAAAAAAAAATGAGAGTGGGGACTGTCCGATCCCTCTCATATGACAAAACTTGCTCTGTAAGTTAAATGCTCATCTAACCTTTTCACGTGAAAAGCAGTGAGTTCATTTGCAAGTACCACTGGAAAATGCACTCTGGTCTCAGCTTTTGTTTGCAAACCTGAAATAGAAAACAGCTCACTTCACTGGAGGTCTTTGGGGGAAATTTGCCATACCACCAGTGCCCAATAAATAAAGGAGGTATTTATGGGTATTAGGAGGTAGTTTAATTTTAAAAAAATGTTAAAAGGAAGAGAAAATGCTAGCCGGGCATTGTGGTGCATGCTTGTAATCCCAGTACTTGGGAGGCTGAGACCGGAGGATCCGGGTTCGTGGCCAGCCTCAGCTACTTAGTGAGGCCCTCCGCAACTTCGTGAGACCCGGTTTCAAAAATAAAGTATAAAAAATAGGGCCGGGGGCATAGCGCGGAGGTAGAACGCCCCTGCACTCAATCCCCGGTGCCGCAAAAAAAAAAAAATAGGGCTGGGGGTGTAGCTCGGAGGTAGAACGCCCCTGGGTTCAACCCCTGGCACCGAAAAAAAAAAAAAAAGAAGAAGAGAAAATGCTTTTAGTTTAGAAAGAAGAAGAAAGGATTTTGTATGGCAATAATTTTCTAAATGATTGGATTATCCCATAGGGGAAAAGAAAGATAAGAACAAAAATCAGAGGATTAAGCAAGTTTCAGAGACTTTGAGGAAGTTGCAAATGATTTGTAAATGATGAGATGTATAAAATTTTTAGGCCGGGCGTGGTGGCACACACTTGTAATCCCAGTACTTGGGAGGCAGAGACCGGAGGATCCAGGTTCACAGCCAGCCTCAGCTACTTAGTGAGGCCCTCTGCAACTTCGTGAGACTCAGTTTCAAAATAAAGTATAAAAAATAGGGCCAGGAGTGTAGCTCGGAGGTAGAATTCCCCTGGGTTCAATCCCCGGTACCGCAAAAAAAAAAAAAAAATTAAAATGTGTAATAAGGTTTGTTATAATTAAGAAAATATTTATAAAGGGTTTTCTTAGAGTCACAGTTAATGCTTTGATTCTATGCTTAAAACAATAGGTTTTCTTAAGATATTGATTTGTTCTTGGTAAAAAAAACTTTACAAAAACTAACCTAATTTTTTTTCGCATTTTATTAAGGGAATTTCCTGTGTTTTCTTTACTAATTGGATTATGACCATCTTTAAGCAAAGATAATTAGAGATGCTCAAACATTTGGCATTCCAAATCATGCCACTCTGATGAGAGACTGGGTATTAATAATAATTATACAGAAAAAGGCAAATTTAAATGGGGATTTGTTTATGTCATTGGATATTATCAGAACTATTATACAAACTGGAGCTGGGCGTGGTGGTGCACGCTTGTAATTCCAGAATTACAAGCTGAGACAGGGAGGCTGTCTCAGGGAGGCTGGGAGGCTGAGACAGGAGGATTACAGGTTCGTGGCCAGCCTCAGCTACTTAGTGAGGCCCTCTGCAACTTAGTGAGACTGTGTTTCAAAATAAAGAATAAAAAAATCAGTCTGGAGGTGTAACTCGGAGGTAGAATGCCCCTGGGTTCAATCCCCAGTACCGTAAAAAAAAAAAAGAACTATTATACAAACTGGATTTGTTTTCTCCCTAATAGTTTTGTTTTATAGTTTCCTTGTATATCTTTGTAATTGTTGTCTGTTAACATTACAGATGTACAACTTCTTTTTTTTGTGGTACTAGCGATTGAGCCCAGGGGCATTCTACCACCGAGCTCCACCCCCTGTCCTATTTTTTATTCTTTATTTTGAAACAGGATCTCACTAAGTTGTGGAGGGCGTCACTAAGTAGCTGAGGCTGACTGTGAACCTGGATCCTCTGGTCTCAGCCTCCCAAGTACTGGGATTACAAGCATGCGCCACCATGCCCAGCTCAGATGTACAACTTCTAACAGAATAAAGTACACAATGTTTTGATAGCCACTACCTGGAAAACAGGACATAATGTTGACCCCTATTCATGAAAGAGGATTGGTGAAACTGATCTTCTGGGTGTTCAACAAGTAAGACTTGGAGAACAATCAGGAAATAAAAGGGCTAAGGAGAAAACAGCCAATATTTCAGCCCTTGCCCTCCAAGGTCAAATGGAACCCAGGGAATAAATTATGGGACTTCTAAGGGCTCTGCAAATTCTGGTAAGTCAATGACCTTCTGATTAGGAAAATTGTGAAGACCCCAGAGACTAAAAGACACCAGTACATATTCTGCGAAAAGGAGGGTCATTGGAGAGGGTAAATGTCCCCTATGCTTTAGGGAAAGCCAAATAGTCAGCAAGAGCATGACTCATCTTGGCAGATGGCACAAGTGGTAGAGGAAACGTCTCACAAAGTCCCTAAGAGTAACACTGAGGAGACTTGACAGACATTAACAGTAAAATAATTTTATAAATAGTTATGTTGGCCCCACATAGGGCTACCTACTTGTCTTGAATACCCAACAGAAAAGTTTAACCAGAAACAAGTGTGCTATTCTGGGGTAAAATGAGCCATATTCATAGTCATTTAAAAAACCACCCACATAATTTAACTAGATATCTCCTGATTTTGGCTCTCCCTTATATCTACATTACTTATAATGGTACTTCTGCTTTTAGGCTCACAATAGAAATAATATGGCACTGATGTCCAAAATGTTTGAGTCTTTATAGAATGCTATAAAACTAAACCTATCCCTCTTGAGGTTTTGCAGGTCCAGGATCACCAGACACTTAAGAGGAAACAAGATCCTTGCTTTACAGATGACTCTGCCAAATATGTAAAAGCAAAAGACATAGTCATGAATAACCCTTATAATAAGCAAATTATTAGTACTAATGGACAGGTCAATAGTCTATATGCTAAATTATACGATATGTTGTCTGTTTTTAAAATGTAGAATGGATTAAATATATTATCATCAAGAGAGATTTGTCAACTACACTAAAAATGCTATAAAAGAACTATTTAAACAATTAGACATTACTAGCCAAATGACATGGGAAAATAGATTAGCTCTACATGCACTAACATAGCAAATGAGCTCACTAAAAATACAGGAATAGATGATCCCTTCACTAATCTAATGGAACAATGGTTTGGTAAATGAAAGGGAATAATGACATGTCTTGACCTCACTAATCATTGTTATAGGAGTAGTGATTTTTGGTAGAATGTAGTAATACCCCTGAAGATGGAAATTAGTCTACTTTTTTTTTTTTTTGCGGTACCGGGGATTGAACCCAGGGGCATTCTACCTCCGCGCTACACCCCCAGCCCTATTTTTTATACTTTATTTTGAAACCAGGTCTCACGAAGTTGCGGAGGGCCTCACTAAGTAGAGAGAGAGAGACAGAGAGAGAGAGAGAAAGCTGAGGCTGGCCGCGAACCTGGATCCTCCAGTCTCTGCCTCCCAAAGTACTGGGATTACAAGCATGCACCACCATGCCCGGCGAAATTAGTCTACTTAAAGAGACAGCCATCATCAAACAGCCTCTGCCCTCATACAATGATTACCTTTTTCTACTTACAGATTCAGATCACAAAACTCAGCTATTGTAAACAGAATTCAAAGAAAAGAATAGAAATGTATAATGAAAGAGGGGGAAATTGTAAGAAAGAAAAGCAATCTCATCTAAAAAAGTTATCAGGAGCCAGGCGTGGTGGCGCACGCTTGTAATCCCAGTACTTGGGAGGCTGAGACCTGAGGATCTGGGTTCGCGGCCAGCCTCAGCTACTTAGTGAGGCCCTCTACAACTTCGTGAGACCTAGTTTCAAAATAAAGTATAAAAAATAGGGTCGGGGGTGTAGCTCAGAGGTAGAAGGCCCCTGGGTTCAATCTCCTGTACCCCCCCCAAAAAAAAGTTATCAGGACATATAAAAACTGTTCAGTATCCATTTTGTAACATTAGTTTTTGTATCTTTTTCGTACAGGAGTCTATATGTTTCACTCTCAGAGGTATAGGTTTCCTATTTCTCTTTTGCTCTGAAGAAAAACTTTCCCAGAGGGAAACTAGCCAACCAGGTTAAACTGTGAGGTCTCACCCCAGCCAAAGGGGGATGACAAAGTGGGCTATGTATTAGGAGGATAAAAGGAAACATGGACTGCCCACACAGTGTGCTCACCCCAATTTTACTGTGTGCATGTACCCTTCTGAGCAGAAGTAAAGTGCTTTGCCGAGTTACTTTTGACTTCATGAGTCTTTTTTTTTTTTTTTTTTTGCAGTACGGGGGATTGAACTCAGGGGCATTCTATTTCCAGGCTACACCCCCAGCCCTATTTTTTTGTTCTTTATTTTGAAACAGGGTCTCACTAAGTTGCGGAGGGCCTCGCTAAGTAGCTGAGGCTGGCCGTGAACCCGGATCCTCTGGTCTCAGCCTCCCAAGTACTGGCATTACAAGCGTGCGCCACCATGCCCGGCTTCATGAGTCTTTAATACTCCCCTAAAATCTGTTTCTAACACAGGGAAAACTATCTACAAGAAGGAATCGCATCACTCATGTTTAAAACTAACCTACTGCTACAAACACTTTGGAAACATGTTTGGTAAGATCTAAGCAAGATGATGGGGCCTCCCATGTGGCTCAGAAAACCCAAAGGAACCCATAAAGAGTATCTGTTAATGATGCAAACTAGACATTCAGGGGAACCCCAGTAGGAAATAACTCAAAGCCCACACAATGGAATATCATACAGCTTTTTTTCTGTCTGCACTCATCTAACACTTTTTCAGGGTTCACACTGCCCTAGGAACAAAAATCTTCAAGCGGGCTTCATGGTCTTCTGTGATTTTGGATTCCTGTCTGTCTGCCTTCCTGTCCCCAAATCCGCTCAGCCACTTCCACCCAGCCAGGGCTCACTGGGCACAACATCATCCCTGAACACACCATGCCTGTCACCCTGAGCCTTTACACTTGCTGTCACTTCTACCTGGAAACCCCTCACCCACCTGCCTGCCTTGCCTGCACCCCAAGTGCACTTGCTTCAGGCCTCACTGTGCACTGACACCTCTACACCCCTCCTCAAAGCCCTGCCTGGGTCTCTCACCTACACTGAGCTCTGCAGACCCCTGAGCTTCCCTTATCACAACTCTGACCACTGTCACACAGGAAAACAGGTCGCTTCCCAATGTGAACCATGAGAAGCAAAGGACAGAGAATACCTTTGTTCTTAATCATTGCTGACTCTAAGCCCCTAGAATATGTGCATATGAAATGAGCATGAGCCCAGGTGTGGTGGTGCTTGCCTGTAGTATTTCAGAGGCTGAGACAGGAGAATCACAGGTTCAAGGCTAGCCTCAGTAATTTAGTTAGGCACTCAATAACTTAGTGAGACGCTGATTTAAAAAAAAAGTTGGGCATGGTGGCACGTGCCTGTAATTCCAGAACTTGGGTGGCTGGGACAGGAAGATTACAGATTTTATGACAGCCTCAGCAAGTTGTGTGACCCTGTTTCAAAATTAAAATTAAAATTAAAAAATGGCTGGGGGTGTAACTGGGAGTTAGAATGCCTCTGGGTTCAATTCCCACCACCAAAATAAATAAATAAATAAATAAATAAAGCTGGTGGTGTAGCTCAGAGGTGGAATACAGTCACACATTTGTTGGCTTAAATGAGAAAATAAAACAGGGCAGTGTGCTGCAAGAAGATAGACAGAAGGGAGTGTGAATCTGACCAGATTCATGGAATTGTTGTCATTTTACCTGGAGGACATCGAAGGACAAGGAGTTTCCAGGCAATATGGAACAGAATTTGTGGCAGAGGCAACAGTGTGAGCTTAGGCACAGAAGTATGAAAAGCAACCTTGAAGCATCCATACTTCCTTCTATGCTTATGGGGGGAGTAAACATGGATTTCCTTAGATGTTGCTCCACTCATAGGAAAAGTCAAGATGGCTAGCTCTGTGTGCATGAACATATCCCTTTCTCAATCTGGGAGGATCTCCAGGGCTTGGGGGTGTACACTTTGCATCACTCTATACAGCAGAATGATATGACCATACATAAAATGCTGTTTTAAATCCAGGAATGACATTAAACAGATGCACCCAGACACCTGTGGTGCAAAACAAAGAGAAATCTCAGGTCCCAGAATCTCATATCCAACCTGGAGAGCATACAGGACATGAACTAAAACATTTAACCATTGGAAACGTGATGTGCTACACCTGCTCTTTACCAAGAATCATGATGGTCGATCACACCAGGCAGACCCGCCTGCAGCATTCCCAGTGTCCATATCCACACACGAGCAGCTGCTGACGCAGGGCTGAGGTGGTACCGGATGTGGAAACAGAAATGATCAGTGATGACAGCCTCGCTCACTGTCACACTGACCTCCATTCAGAGGACAGACACACAGTGTTTATATTATGTCACCTGTTATACTTCCCTTTCCTTTAGAGCCCTCTATTCATGTGTGTGTGTGTAGACTGAACCCATGGGCATTCTACCTTCAAGTTACACCCCAGCACTTTTTAATTTTTGTTTTAAAACAGGGTCTCATTAGTTTGCTGAGAGGCTCATTACATCACTGAGGCTGTCCTCAAACCTGTGATCCTCTTGTCTCAGCCTCCCAAGTACTGAGATTATCAGGGTGTGCCACCATGCCTGGCCCCTCTCCCCATCTTATAAATGAAAGATTCAGAGCCGGGCGTGGTGGCGCACACTTGTAATCCCAGTACTTGGGAGGCTGAGACAGGAGGACCCGGGTTTGCGGCCAGCATCAGCTACTTAGTGAGGCCCTCCGCAACCTAGCGAGACCCTGTTTCAAAATAAAGAACAAAAAAATAGGGCTTGGGGTGTAGCCCAGAGGTAGAATACTCCTGGGTTCAATCCTCAGTACCACACACACAAAAAAATCCAACTTTTTTTTTTTTTTTTTTGCAGTACTGGGGATTGAACCCAGGGGCATTTTACCTCTGAGCTACACCCCCAGCCCTATTTTTTATTCTTTATTTTGAAACAGGGTCTCGCTAAGTTGCGGAGGGCCTCACTAAGTAGCTGAGGCTGGCCGCGAACCTGGATCCTCTTGTTTCAGCCTCCCAAGTACTGGGATTACAAGTGTGCGCCACCATGCCCGGCTTAACATTTTTTCACTATTTCACTTTTCTCACAAAAATATAAGCACCAGCATTTGAAAGAATTAGTTTTATTCACACCACCACATTAATAGCATAGCATTCTTGGATTATTCATGCTTAATTCTATATGTCTACTGCCTATGATTGGCGAGAAAAAGGTAAAGGATATAGCTCAGTGTGCAAGGCCCTGGATTCAATCCCCAGCACTAAATAAATAAATAAATAAATAAACAACTGAAAGAGTATATACTTAATGTCCAAAAAAAGCTTGCTATAGTGCAATAGCGATGCAGTGTCTGTCTTTTCCTAGGTGTGTACTCTGACATTTTACATAAATATTGCTCTCCTTAGACTCATTATGGAGATTTAAAGAGAAGTATTATAAGCATGCTAAGAAGAAAGTGAATTTATACATTACAAATGACATAACAGTAATCATCAATTTAAGATGGTTTGACATATAATTGATGTTAAGATGGTGGGGAAGTGAGCCAGACATGGCGGCACACACCTATGATCCTAGTACTCAGGAGGCCGAGACAGGAGGACGGCAGGTTCAAGGTCAGCCTCAGAAACTTAGATAGGGCCTCAGCAACTTTGTAGACCCTGTTTGAAAATAAAAATAAAAATGGAGTTGGGGGCATAGCCCAGAGTTAGAATGCCCCTGGGTTCAATCCTTGGAAACACACACACACACACACACACACACGGTGAGAAAGTGAGTGTGCACAAAAGAAAATGTCTTCAATTTTCAGTGTCTGATCTCACACCATGTAGCCATATGCACTAGGATACTTTGTGATGATGCTGGGTGGCAGCAGTGACCTGTGACACAGCTGGCCCTCTTAAGAAACACAAAAACTGATACTATACCTTGTCATGTAGTCAATGAATTACATGACATTTTGCACACTGTATGGTAAAACAGAATTTAGGATGATGTAAGCAATCTGAGCTTGTTCAATTTAGGCAAGGCACACCTTTGATGTTCAGTAGGCTACAAAATATTTTCATCTTACCATGGCCTTGTGGTAACATATCCACTAGAAATCAAAGAACACCTACAGTTATAGAGTACAGTGTCCCACGCATTGTAGGTAAAACTTGAATATTTACAATAATAAGTACAGAAGGTGAAGAGGTCCAGAAGACTGCAGTCGGCCTCACACTCCCAGCAAGGCCAAGTCTTATGAGCTGTGTCACACACCTGACAACAGATAATGCTCCTCAGTGACTAGGATGGATCAAGACAAAACCAAAAGCATTTTGTATATGTCTCTACATTTGTAAAACAAAACTTATTATTATTTTTTTGCGGTACTGGGGATGGAACCCCAGGGCATTCTATCTCCGAGCTATACCCCCAGTCCTAATTTTTTTTTTTTTTTTTGCAGCACTGGGGATTGAACCCAGGGGCATTGTACCTCCAAACTACACACCCAGCCCTATTTTTTTATTCTTTATTTTGAAACAGGGTGTCACTAAGTTGTGGAGGGCCTCACTAAATAGCTGAGGCTGGCCACAAACCCTGATCCTCCTGTCTCCACCTCCCAAGTACTGGAATTACAAGAGTGCACCACCACGCCCGGCTTTTATTCTTTATTTTGAAACAGGGTCTCACTAAGTAGTGGAGGGCTTCATTAAGTAGCTGAGGCTGGCCACAAACCTGCAATCCTTCTGTCTCAGCCTTCTAAATACTGAGATTACGAGCATGCGCCATCAAGCCCAACCAAAACTCATTCTGAATTAAAAAAAAAAATGAGCCAAGCAGCCCTCTTCTCACTAATGGAACCATCTGGTGTTCTCACAAATCAGGTTTCCCTTCACTCCAGCATTTCAGCCTTCCACGTAACACACACCAGCAAGAAACATCTTTTGGTATGATGAGTGAAGGATAAATTACAATCAAGTTTTAGCAACGTAAGTACAATTTACATGATGGAAAGAACTTAAGTTGTAAGAATATGATAACGATGATTCAATGTCAAGGGAAAATGGGACAAACTCAAACATTAATCTATGATTATGACGGTGTTGCAGGAGAATTTTTAGTCCACAGAGAACAGGAACTCAGAGCCCAGATCAGGATATAGCGGGTGTGTTTATTCACCAGTGAGGCTCAGAGAGCAAAGCTGTGGGTCTGAGCCCCGAGCTCAGGGATACAAGTTTTTTTTATATATAATTGTTAACAATTATGACCAGGTTTGATTTGAAAAGACTCTACCTATTAAACTCATACACTATTCCTTAAACAAAACTTAAAAATTATGTCACTTCATCATTAAGTGTAAAAATTAGCAATGCATAATCCAGAGATTTAAGAGTGAGCCACTGATAAACACAATATATTCATAAGTTTTAGATCATTTCCTTCACCTGCTGTGTTTTCTGAAGTAGTCCACACAAGTTGTTTGCATTGAAATCTTCAAATTACTTTTGTTTAGGATTCTACTACATGCAGAATCTTCACAGGACTTGGAAACTGTTTGTTACAACTGACAACTTTGTACTTTTCACATTTATAAGGTGTTAATCCAGTGTGCATCTGTCCATGTGGACCAATCTTAAGAATTTTGCACATTTCTTCTAGTCAAGGTTTCGCCCCACACTGTGTTCCTTCATATCTGTGAATTGATCCAAGATAGCTAGGGGCATTCCCCAAGCTTTACATTGATAGGCGCACTCTCAACTATGTATTCCGGCGTGACAGTGAAGCCTTCCCACGGTGTATATTTGGGGTTACTCTGCAGTGTGGGTTCTTTCATGTTTGTACAAAAAACTGGATAGTCTGAAGGCTTTCCCACATTATTTACATACATAGGGTTTCTCTCTATTGTGACTCTTTTTATGTTTTCTGAAAGTATTAGGATCATGGTAGGCTTTCCCACATTGTTTGCATACATAGGGCTTCTCACCAGAGTGAATTCGCTCATGAATATGAAGGTAACTGGAAGAAGTAAAGCCTTTCCCACATTGCTTACATACATAGGGTTTCTCTCCAGTGTGATTCCTTTCATGTATCTGAAGGTAACTGGAAGAACTGAAAGCTTTCCCACATTGTTTGCATACATAAGGTTTCTCGCCAGTGTGAGATCTTTCATGTATCTGAACATAACTGTATAGTCTGAAGGCTTTCCCACATTGCTTACATACATAGGGTTTCTCACCAGTGTGAATTTGCTCATGTCTCTGAAGGCTACTCAAAGACCTAAAGGCTTTCCCACATTGCTTACATACATAGGGTTTCTCACCAGTGTGAGTTCTTTCATGTTGCTGAACGTAACTGGAAGAACTAAAGGCTTTCCCACATTGCTTACACACATAAGGTTTTTCTCCAGTGTGAGTTCTTTCATGTATCTGAAGGTAACTGGAAGTAGTAAAGGCTTTCCCACACTGCTTACATACAAAGGGTTTCTCACCAGTGTGAATTCGCTCATGTATCTGAAGTTGCCTGGAAGAACTAAAGGCTTTCCCACATTGCTTACATATATAAGGTTTTTCTCCAGTGTGAGATCTTTCATGTATCTGAAGGTAATTGGAAGAACTTAAGGCTTTCCCACAATGCTTACATACATAGGGCTTTTCTCCAGTGTGAATACTTCCATGTTTTCGAATGGAACTGGAACACGTAAAAGTTTTCCCACATTGCTTACATTCATAGGGTTTCTCTCCAGTGTGAGTTCTGTTATGTCTTAGAAAGAAATAGTAAATTGCAAAGGCTTTCCCACATTGCTTACATACATAGAGCTTTGAACCAGTGTGAATTTGCTCATGTTCCTTAAGGTTACCGGGGGAGCAAAAGGCTTTCCCACATTGTTTACATACATAGAGCTTTGAACCAGTGTGAATTTGCTCATGTTTCTGAAGGTTACTGGGAGAGCGAAAGGCTTTCCCACATTGTTTACATACACAGGGTTTCTCACCAGTGTGAATTCGCTCATGTATCTGAAGGGAATAGTAAGTACGAAAGGCTTTCCCACATTGCTTACATACATAGGGCTTCTCTCCGGTGTGAGTCTTTTCATGTTTTCGAATGGAACTGGAACAAGTAAAGCCTTTCCCACACTGCTTACATTCATAGGGTTTCTCTCCAGTGTGAGTTCTGTTATGTCTTAGAAAGGAATAGTAAATTG
>PVJS01019614.1:0-33521 GCA_004027185.1 Glis glis
GGAGGAGGAGGAAAAGGAGGAGGAGGAAAGGAGAAGGAAGAGGAAGAGGAGAAGGAGGAAGAGGGTGGTAAGGATGAAGAGAAATCAGAATCCTCACCCACCACAGGTAGGAATATAAAATGGTGTACTTGGGGGAACACTTTGGGAAACAATTTGGCAGTTCTTCAAATGATTAAATATGAAAAATTGTATTCCCATATATCTACTGAAGAGAATTGAAAACATGTTCATTTGTGTTTGTCTTATCTGCCATATATGCTCTGTAGCATCCAGTACAAGGCCTTGCTCTAGGTAAATAAGTGCTCAATGCATTTTGAATTGAATTGAAATATAGAGGTCAATAGGAAATAAGACATAAAAAGCATGTGTCTCCCAACATACACTATAGAAAAATTACTTAAGGAAGATGCAAAAATGAAAACCTCAAATTCTAAATAGATTATGACACCAAATATTTAATAGTTGTGAGAGCATGCTTATTAGAGTGGAAGCATTTAAGTCATTTGACTACTTCAGTATTCACATTGTTGCTTATAATTCTAGAATATTATAAAATATGTAATTAGAACTTAAGTCTTAAAACAAATGTGATGCAGAAACTTGGATCTTTTTTCTTAAATGATAATTAAGTAACTGTAGGAGCAGGTGGCTTTGGAGCATCCTGATGTCCACATCTATGGAGGTAAGCACTGTGAAGATTCAGTTGAGTTCAGTTAGTATAATCCTCTAGGATCTAGTTGGTTTCTCTGAGTACTAAGCCCGGAGGACGAAGTCAAAAAATTACATAGAGCCAGGCATGGTGGTGCATGCTTGTAATCCCAGTACTTTGGGAGGCAGAGATTGGAGGATCCGGGTTCGCGGCCAGCCTCAGCTCGCTCGCTCACTCTCTCTCTCTCTCTCTCTCTCTCTCTCCCTGTGTCTCTCTCTCTCTCTCTCTCTACTTACTGAGGCCCTCCGCAACTTCGTGAGACCCGGTTTCAAAATAAAGTATAAAAAATAGGGCCGGGGATGTAGCGTGGAGGTAGAACCCCCCTGAGTTCAATACCCGGTACCACAAAAAAAAAAAATTACCTAGGGCAAGAAAATACTAAAAACACATGAGAATTTGGGGGAGGTGTTCAAAGGATTCAGTTTCAGACTGAAGTTTTTTATTGCCACTGTCCAATATGACACAACAAATTCAGTTCTCTCCTCTATATTCTGGGTCACCAGGGGAAAGTAATCTGACAAAAATCTCAAAAGAAATACCAGTCTCTTATTCTTCCTCCCTATCCAAGTTTCTCATCATTTTCCATCACTAATGTCAACTACAGAAGTCCCCTCACACACAGATACTCTCTTTCAGTGGCTCACCAATATGTTTTTTCAAACACGAAGTTGCTAATATGAAACTATTTCACTGTCATGTAAATCATTTTAAAAATCTAACTCTTGAAACTTCACTCCTCCTGCACAGCTATTAGAATTCGTAGGTATTGGTTCAGACTATCTGTTTGAAGTAACAGAAAACCTTTATAACACTTGTTATAACTCTTATAACACTATAAGCAATAAAGACATTTAATAATCTCACAAAACAAAGGGTCAGGAGGCAAGGCAGACGCAGAGCTTCAGTGATAATATTGAATCCTCACCAAAAGCCCAATATTTTTTTTCTCTTTGTCTCCAACACCTCATTGGTGGGTTCACTCTCTGTTATATGGCCACAAGATGGTGATGTAGCTCTAGGTACCATAGATGAGTTCAAGAAAGAAGGATATGAGAAAATAACCAAAAGCTTCACATTTTTCTTTTATCTGGAGAGCAAAGTCACCCCCAAAGCTACCCTCTTTTATATTTCATTAATCAAAACCATGTGACATGGCCAGCATTAATTACAAGGGAGTTGGGGAAAGTATTTAACTAGTCTTGCCTTTATAACGGAGAAAAGCACGTACAATGTTGGTTGGAGATAGGTGTTGGGTTGACCATTACCAATCTTTAGGAACTTGTCATCATATGCATGGTCATGGCTTGGCCACCATCATTCCAGATTCCAGTTAGCAAGCAAGAAAAGAGAGCATGGAGCAAGTTCACCCATTCCTTAAAAACCCTGGACCAGAAATGGCACAATTAAAAGGGAAGTTGTGAATTGTAATGCATGTCTAGGTAACCACATACCATGTCTATCACAATAGAACAAGGGGGAAATGGATTTTGGTGGACAGTCAACAGTCTCCAACAGCAAGGAGAAGTTAAAATATTTGTTAAAATAATAAAAATTAATGTAGTAAGCATGCTGGCTTAGAGGTTCAAAAGAAAACTACAAACCAAGACTGTTTTGAAACTAATAAAAGTACAAGGAGAAAATAATCTTCATTATAATTATTTTCATAATTATTATCAGGTAGATAATAATTATTATTTTAGATTATTATCTACCTGATTTGATTAATAAGTTGAAGATTGATTCTTTGAACTACCTCTAAAAGTTCTAATGAAAGCAAAATGTAAAAACAATAATCTCTACTACTAAAATAAGGAAATCTAACTATATCATGAAAACTATTAAGAATATAAGAACGCTAAGATTGGTGTTATGCCAATAAATATTAAAGTATATTAATATTTCCAGTAGTTAATTTTCTAAAAAATGCTAAATGATAAACTATTCAAGAAGAGGTAGAAAAATTAAATAGTCCAATAACATAGAATAATATTAGTAAAAATTAAATAACACCAATTCCAGAAGGATTTATGCCTGGAATTTTAAGACTTTCTAGTAACCGATGATTTCTATACTCTTTTACATGTTCTAGAACATAGACAAAGCTATAAAATTTTAAGCTCATTTCATAGAGTATTACTTTGATATCAAAACTTATAAAGATTAGTGCACATGCACACTCATGTATTGATTTAATTATAATATAGAGATGTAGAAGTCCAAAATTAGCAGGGTGTGGTGGTGCACACTTGTAATCCCAGTACTTGGGAGGCTGAGACAGGAGGATTGAAGGTTTGCAACCAGCCTCAGCTACTTAGTGAAGCTCTCTATAACTTAGTGAGACCCTGTTTCAGAAATAAAGAATAAAAAATAGGGCTGGGGGTGTAGCTTGGAGGTAGAATGCCCCTGGGTTCAATCCCCAGTACTGAAAAAAAAAAGAAAAAATCCAAAATAAAATAGCAGCAAATCATTTGGTGCCAAATAATATAAATTTCATAACTTAAAATTATTCAATTTGTATTATAATAAATAAGAATAATAATAATAAGTGTTGTTGTTATTTGGTGCTGAGGATTGAACACAGGGACAATCTACCTCCAAGCTACACCCCCAGCCTTTTTTATTTTTTATTTTGAAACAGGGACTTGCTAAGCTACTAAGAGTCTGCTAAGTTTCTGAAGCTGGACTAGAACATAGCCTCCTATCTCAGCTTCCCAAGTACTGGAATAACAGGTGTACACCACCACACCCCATTACAATTTGTATAATTAAAGGAAAAATGTTCATTTCAGTAGATGTAAAAAATTATTTGACACATTTTAAATATTTTACAAATTAAGAATAGAGATTCCCGCCGGGTGTGGTGGCACATGCTTGTAATCCCAGTACTTGGGAGGCTGAGACAGGAGGATTGCAGGTTCGAGGACAGACACAGCAAGTAGTGAGACTCTTATCAACCTAGTGAGACCCTGTTTCAAAATAAACATAAAAATAGGTCTGGGGGTATAGCTCGGAGGTAGAATGTCCCTGGGCTCAATCCCTAGTGCCACACACACACACACACACACACACACACACACACAAAGAATAGAGATTCCCTAAATCTAATAAAAACCATTTATTGAGGTCACAATAGCTATCATACTGAACAGAGAAATTAGAAACAACCTATATATTCAGTGATCAGTAAATGGTTAAATAATGACATATCTATACCTCAGGATACTGTTCAACCATTAAAAAAAAATGGAGGTAGATCTGCATGTAAAAATATGACTATGCATTTAATTTTTATTATCAAATGAAAAATAAGTGACTGAATAATATATAATAAAATTTTATTTTCTTCAGAAATGAAAATTTCTTTAAAATGCATGACCAACTTTGAGCATGCAGCCTCTCTTGAGGTGAAAACCTGGTTGGTTCACCTTCCTTTACACTCATTCAGCCCAGTGTGGGTGGGACATGGAAGGACGTCACCTTACTTACTCAGTAAGAATCACTAATCTCTTTTTCCCCAGAACTGAGCAAAACAGAATCCACATTTCCTGCTGCTAAAGCATAAAGCAACTGGGCAGGGAGGTCGGAATCTGAATTGAATACGTTAGAGTGCCACAAGCCACGACAGTTCTGAGCACTATGCTTCTAAATGTTGAGCACACAGCCCATCCCACCACCTTTGGCACCACGACTACAGTTTATAATGCTTTAGAAGAAAGGTTTAGAAAATGAGAAGACAGACTTACGGTATCTTACCAAATATATGATATATTTTATTATTAATTTTAAAAAAGCCAAAAAAGTTTTGCATGACAACACATTGAAGGAATGAGTTAGGATTGTGGGTATATATTCTTCTTATTGCTTCCTTGGAGTTTCCATTTTTTCTGCAAAGCCTATACAACCACTGGTTCATAGAACTAGGGTAGCTTTCAGAAGTCTGTCCTTCAATAGTGAGAGCATTTTAGAAGAATCTGCCATCATTAGTAAAACACATGAACACAGGTTTTCAGCTATTCTGCTCTAGCTCACAAGATGGCGGTGTTCCCATGGGTGACTGAGTGGGAGGAATTTGAATTTAAATTAGAACCAAATGATACTTCGTTTTCTGGTTGGCTGAACAACCAAATTGCTATTTCCCTTTCGGGGTGTGTGTTTGTTCATGTGCATGTGTGTGTGTGTGCATGTGCATACGTGCGTGTGTGTGTGTGTATGTGTATGCGTACGCGCACCCTGGGGGAAACAGTGTGGGCTCTAAGCAGAAAAGGAAACACCTAGAACAGCAAATTATATGTCCCAGGAAAACAAGCCCAACAATTGAAGGATGGAGAGGTGGACACAGATTTCACTAGTGATCTTCTGGCTTCAACTGAGCTGTGAGTATAGTTGCTATAAAGGGTCAGGGACAACCAGAAAACTAAATGGGGAAACAGCATTCATTCTGACTTTTCTGGGAGCCTTATGGTTCCAATGAAAAATAATCATGATCACTGTGAAGACCTAACTGACATCACTCTTTCTGTCTAACTTTGTTAATTTTTTTTCCAAGCAGGGGTGAGCAGCGATGACAAAGTGGCTCAGAGTCCCCCAGCTCTGGCAGTCCGTGAGGGCTCCAATGCAACTCTCAACTGTAGTTATGAAGTGACCAACTTTCAAAACCTACAGTGGTACAAGCAGGAAGAGGGAGCTCCCACTTTTCTGCTTTTGCTCATTTCGAATGAGATAAAGAAGTTGGGAAGATTAAGTGGCACCATAAATAAGAAAGAACGTCTCAGCAGCCTGCACATCACAGCCGCCCAGCTGGAAGACTCAGCCACCTACCTCTGTGCTGTGGGGGCACAGTGCTCCCCAGTCACCTGCAGCCTGTACCCAAATGCTACAGCTCAGGCTCTGTAGCTGTAAGATGAGGAACTTGCTAAAACCCTCAAAAGTAAGCTATAAGGAAAAAAGGTATTGGTCGAAATTCTGTGTCCATGTTGACAGTTACTAATGCAGTTCACCGAGTCTTAATTCAGCCTGAGTCATATCATGGCACTCACTAGCTTCTCTGTGCTTTTCTATGGGATTGAGCACAGCTTATATTTTTAGAAGGTCACTCATATGACATCAACTCCATTATCATGCCATTATGCCCTTTGGTAGAAAGAAAGCCCTTTTATCCAGACTATACCTGCAACTCGTATGTGTACCACCCATCCTGACAGCTATGGGGGCTTTCTCCTCTACCTGGAACAGACACATTTATAAACAGAGTTCAGCCTGCAACTTTTCTTGCTGGACCTATTTAGCAAAGGACAAAGGGGTAATAAGCAGGCATCATTATTGATTCAAGCACATTTTTCTTCCCCACTTGCAGTATTCTTCCTTATTCTCTTCATTTAGGGGTTGTTGCCTACATTGGGTGCTTTATTAAAGTGGTGGTAGGATTTTCTGAAGATGTTACACATTAATTTGAACACTTATACCTTAAGCAGCTTCCCCCCCAAAAAAGGGTTAAAGTAAGTTATGCAAAATTAACATACACTTATCTTAGCTATGTTATGGTATATTCTTTCAATGAAATGTTATACTATCATATATATTTACAAAAAAAGTGCAATGGAAACTACTACTCATTAGAGCAAATATTATGTGACTTGTACTTTGCAAATATTATGTCACTGAACTCTCTACCTCTGATAGATCATTAGTATTATTCTCAGTTAACAGATTAGAGGATGTAAACTCAAAAAGATTATAGTTCCCCAGAGCCCACCTAGAAAAATAGCATTGAAATCAGGTCTTTCTAACTACAAAGGCTGTGTTTTCTCTATTACATACTCCATGTTAAATATGTTGGGGGGATTACCTATAGTATAACCACAAGTATGTATTAAAATGTTTACAAAATAATGAAATAGCATGTGTTTAGCAGTGAATCAAATCACCTATTCACAACAGCATATGAATAAAATGACACCAACATTTTGCAGTAGTATTAGTTATCTTTGAGTAATGGGCTTAGAATTATTTATTATCTGTTTCATAATATTCCTTATTTATCAAATTATCTACTATAAGCTGAATTCTAAGCATTATTTTAGAAAGAGAAAAAATATAATACACTCCATTTTAAAATACCAAAATCCAAGTAAGGTGAAACTGTATTATATAATTATCTGACACTCAACATTTTAGCTCATTTACAATGAGGACATGACCAAATGATACAACATCGAGGCAAGATGTTTTATCACTAGCCCTTCAAATCACTATGGATTAATACTCCTTTAAGCTGGGAATGTGTTAAAGTTACAAGAAGACCCATTTCTCCTGATGATTTATGTTGACAGGAGTCCTATGAATGGAGTGCTTTAACCCCCCCATCTCTGTGTAGGAGAGCACAGTCAGTACAGGCAATTTGGGCCCATGAGTTTGTTAGAAAATTCATTGCAAATTGAGCACAGGTTTGGTTTAAGTGTCAGGGAAATGGGGCAATAGCATGAGAACTGTTCAGGGAAATGTTCAAAGAGAAGGGGAAGAAATGGTGTAAAAATTAATACAACAGGCCCTGCCACTCTTAACCTGCAAACTCCTCTGTCCATTTCCTTTCTCTTCTCTACTTTTTTATCCATACAGAAAACAGAAACCAGGTATTCTAGATGGGAGGAGAACCTGACTTTCATGTATTTAAGACCACAAAATGGAAGTGGAAATTCTGTGTAATTCCTCCCACCCCGCCCCTGGTTTTCTGGATCGGGGATATGAAGGGCTTAGTAGTGGGGACACAAAAGGGACTCCGATGACAATGTAGAACCCTCAGTGGTGCAAGGGAAGGGGTACAAGGGAAGGGGAAGGGTAAGAAAGTAGTGAATCCATGGAATTACTGTCATAAACAATGTGTATATATGAGATTATACCAACATCATTCTCAGTGCTACATGTGGGGGGGAGGCGGGGGGGGAGGGACACCAAGAGCTGTGTGCATGTATGTTAACACCAAATTGATACTCATTGTGATGTGAGACTACAATGCACCAATAAAAACATAAAAAATATTCACAATGCTTCCAATATAATTTCAAATAAAGTCCTAATTATTTTGAATGATTAAAAAAAAAAGAAACCAGAGATTCAGCTGTCCTTGAAGGAGACATGCAACTTAGATGAGGAGTTTCTTTTCACCCTGTTTCCCACAGTAACAAGAACCAAACAGAATTTACAACTCAAGAGATTAACCTCTCACCAAAATAACATTTATTCTAAGACAAATATTCATTAGTTATAAAAGAAAAATGAATCAAATGAACACCTATAACCTCAACCTACAGAAATTATCACTGTTAACAGTTTAACATTTTGCTTTCCATCTCACTTGTGTTCATGAACAGGAAAAAAAAAACAAGAGACATGTGGAGTATTCGAATTATTTCAAAGGACGTGTGTTTTCAAAGACCTTGCAAGAGGAGTCATTTCTATTCCTTTGAAAAATCTCTTTCTGTAGTGAAGTTGATCTCCTCCCATTTCTGACCTGTGAGTGATAAGAACCCTCCAGAAAACTTCTCCCAGTGATTTGACTGTGAGATGCTATCTGTTTGAAACATTCACTGCATAACAGATTATAAATCTGGAATCCATAAGAAACGATGAGTAGCAAGTTTATCTTCGCTTCTAGCACTGGCCCTGTTAGGTAAGATCCTGTCCAGTGCCTGAGCTGCTCTTCCGGAGGAAGCCCCTGGTATGACACTGTTGCAGGGCCAGGGAGAGCAGACTGGATCATGTCCCAGGAGACAGAAGTATCTGGGACAGAAGGGAAGTCTGTAACCCTGGTTTGTCATTTTGATGCCTCATCTACAGGGTATGCTGTTCTCTACTGGTTTCAATAGTATCCAAACCAGGGACTGAAATACATTCTCCACAGAGTGTGGAGACATTCTGCAAAAGGAGATGCCAATTTTGCCATAGAAAGGTTTTATTCAAAGAGTACAGCAAATACGATAGATTTGTACATCGGAAATCTTGTTCTCGAAGATGCTGCCCGTTATTATTGTGCTCTGAGAGGCACAAAGGGAATGTCTCAGAGGGGAACCGTACAAGAACTTCGGTCACAGGAAGAAGAACAAGGCACACAGAACCACACAGATTTTTTTTTTTTTTTTTGCAAAAGACATCATGGTTGTCAGGAGACATTGGATCAGGAGAACTGCTCTAACTATATAATAGCTATATAACTGCAAGCAAGTAGCCTGAGTGTTTGCAATTTTATTTTCCTAAAATTAGAGGTAATAACTCTGGCTTATTGACTGTTCTGAGACATGACTTCAACACTTCAGTTAAGTGCCTGGCGTGTCCTCGATATTCAGCAAATGGCAGATAATCTTTTTTCTCTCTCAAAGCTACTTTAGCCTTAAAGGGTTGTTTAATCATCTAAGAATCTCCTGTATGTCACAAAGCAAAATAATTTTTAAAAATAATTAAAGCCCTAAAAAGACACACCCAGGACCTACAGAAGGCTTCTCAGCATGGGGATCCCTGGTCACCAGGCCAGGCTTTAAAGTTCATGCTCAGCAAGACCAACAATTCGAGGGAAACGTGCCCTCAGGCACAAGATCCTGATCTCATGGACCTGGACACTGGAAATTTCTCATGATCTAAGTTAGAACCTGGATACTTTTTCATAAGACTCAAGGGAAGAGGACGAGGCTCAGCGTGGTGGGTGGTAGGTGAGGAAAGGGAGAAACAGCTTGAATGACTAATGCCATGTGCCGGCATCAGCTCTACTTTCCCAGTCAGAGATGAGAGGCCAGGTGGGGCTGTGGACTGTCCTGTACACTATTCCAACCTGAGGCCACCTGCCACCCCTGCACCAATTCCAGCCACACCTCTAGTGGAGCCCACCTCTCAATCCAACCTGGGCAACAATCTGACCTTTGTTTGCACTGGTGTTTGTTGAGATACAAGGCCTGTGACAGCCCCAGTTCCTTATGGCTTCCAAGTCAGAAGCCTCTGAGTCCAACAACAGAATAGCTACACCACAGCAGAAAAGCTACACCAGACCTTAAACAATGGCAAAAATATTGTGATTAGAAAATAATTTTCAAAGATCTGCTTAAAATAACTTAAAATAACTTAAATTGAACTATGGAAAACAGATGTTCATGAAGGGGTAAGATAATTGTGTGTGTTACTGGGGATTGAACCCAGGGAGGTTCTACCACTGAACTGAACCCCCAAGCCTATTTCATTTTTATTTTGAAACAGGGTCTCACTAAGTTACCTTGTGCTGGCCTCCAACCTGTGATCCTCCTGTCTGCCTCCTAAGTACTAGGACTACAGGCATGTGCTATCACGCCCAGCTAGGGGTAAGATAATTTAAGGAGAGCAACATGTAACCTCCCTCAGCTTAAGCTTGTAGAAAATTGCTATTTTCATACCCTGTTGGTAGCAACACGATATATTAGTACAACTCAATATATTGGTACACAACATGGAAAGGGATTTGAACATTCATTTAACAGTTCATACATCTGATCCATTTCTCAGAATTTATATTAGGGACTATTTTAAATATAAGAAACATTTTGGGCAAGAAAATCCTCTAATAAAATATTTAAAGCCTTTTGTAGGAATTTGGATAGAAACGACTTCAATGCTCTGCAACAACTTAATGAGCTAATTCTTAAGAACAACATGGCTAAGTTCTCAACATACTGTTAAGCAAAACACGGAGTCCATATTATAACCATATTATGAACTACATAGATACAAAACTAAAAGTTTGACACAAAAATGAAAATAAGGATTTATTTATGGTATTGTATTTTCAGTATTTTAATTTTTATTTTTTGTGACATAATTATGATCCAATTTATACAATAAATAAAATTTTAAGAAGAATCTTAACTCCATACTTAGTGCTTAGTGTTGTCAATCCCAGCTCAGTGTCCTGGGCTGTACCTCATCCCTTGGACTTTGGGGCACCAGCTTTCACACACACACACACACACACACACACACACACACACACACCTCTTCTTCCTCAGTTCCTCTCCCAGACCTGCTAACAGAGCCTCCACTGTTCTTTGTATGTCCGACCCAGTTCTGATGTGGGCAAACAAGAAAGAGCTACCTTCTGCTCTTTTCTCTGCAATAGATTAAAAAGGTGGGAGATGTGTTGATTGCTCGAAAAACTCAGAAATCTCCATTAATATCTCATGGGAAACCCCCTTCAGTTTCATTAGGTAAAGCTACAGGCTTAGACTGAGGTTTGTTTCATAACTGTTTAAAAACAACTAAGGATATATTTAACTTAACTTGTACATGTCAGAGATAAATGTCTTCTCACTCATTTTACAGAGTTAGAACATTACAGATGAGGTTTAAGTCCTCTCTGCCCACATCTTTACCTTGCCTCTTTCCCAGGAGGCAAATGCTGCTTTGGGTTTATAATGTATGTTTTAGACCCTTTTTCATAATTAATATGGACAAGGGCTTCCATGTGTTCACTGAAGCATATGCTATTATTTTGTGGCATCTTTGCATAAATGCTAACACATGGTATCATGGTATGTTTTGCTCAACTTCCTCTTATTTCACTTGACAAAATGGACTGGAGCAGGTTGATGGAAATCATCTCATTCTTTTTTTTTTTTTTGGTACTGGGGACTGAACCCCAGGGCATTCTACCTCTCAGCCACACCCCAGCCCTATTTAATTTTTCATTTTGAAACAGGGCATCACTAAATTGCTGAGCCCCACAAATACTGGGATTACGGATGTGCACCACCATGCCCGGCTCATCTCATTCTTTATTCATACAAACTATTGTATAAATATACTATATTTTATTGAACAGTACCAATAGCAATAGTATTATTTCTACAAAGCAGAGAATCACGGCTCAGAAAGATTAACTTGCCAAGGTCACATAACTAGTAGGTGGCAAAATGGAACTCAAATTGAGTCTTCTGACTTTAACTAGAAGATTCTCCCAACTTCAGTCTAGGCTTTTTTCTTGTTTCTCATCTCCATCATGTATAGTAACCAAGAGGAAGGCTGTCTTCACAGAAACCTAACACCCCATGCATACCCGAATATATGGAGTTTTATACAAATTACCTCTCATTTGTCTTTGTTCTTGGTTATTAGGCAAAAAAAAAAAGAGTAAAGGCTCCTCTCCCCCATATGTGAAAACTTTCAATAATCCAACACTATGATCAATGCTACCAATTTATCCTTTTACTCCTTTCTGTCCAACCAGAAAAGCCTATCTATATTTAAAATGCTCAACAGTGGGGAATAAACCCTGATATTTGTTTTCTAATAGGAAACAATTTAGCTTGAAATAACTATGGAGAGTAGAGACATGTTCTACCCAGAAGCCCCACTTCCAGCTCTATATCTGCGACTGTGACCCAGGGAGACCCACAGACCCTAAACAGAAAAGAAGATTAGAAACTGTGGGCAGTGTAACTGAAATGTGGCCAGGGAACAGGTCAGTGTTGCAAGAAGAAACATCTCAAACCGTATTTATTGAACAATGCTTCCAATCCAGAGTCCTCAAACCTTCACCTTCAAATTTAGCAGATTAAAATTAATCATTTTCTTTAAATGTTTTACTCAATAAACAAATTATAAAAATAATACTGTTGTTGTTATAAACAAAACAATAAAAAATATAAAAAGGAAAAGCTAATCCCCACTCAGCTGCTCTCTTCCATCCCTACTGAGGAAAACATGTTGGGGACCAGGCAAGTGTCTTTTCTCACTGTTCCTCCAGCTCCTATCAACATAGACATGTCTCGAGTGAGATCAAACATCTGTTTATATGTTCATGGTCACCCAGATTTTCTCCTCTGTGAATTGCCTTGTATGTCTTTGTCCATTTTTCCTTTAGATTATTTATTTCTCATTAATAAAATGTATGCTAGAAATATCAAATCTTTCTATTATTTCCCCAGTCTATTACTTATCTTCTGATTTTGTTTATGGTATATAACATTGAACCTTTTGCCTTTGAATATTCTCTAAATTTTATGTAGTCAAAATTGTTTCTTTTCTCCTCCTTCTCCTCCTCTTTGCCTTTCAGTGCTGGGGACCAAACGCATGGCCTTGACCATGCTAAGCACACTCTACCGCTACACTATACCTACAGCCCTACCTATCTTCTTTATAGCTTCTTGATGTCCACCCTACTAATAAATATCTCCCCATAATCCACATATTCCCAGATTTTTTAACAATCATTTTCTCATTTTGCTTTTCACAAGAAAATTTTCAGCCATCCAGAAATTGATTTTATACATACAAACTATTTCCAATAATTGCAATGTCTTTTTCATATTTCATACTCCTTAAACATAGCCAAGTGGTGTGAGTCCCTATTAAGAATTTTACCTGCCTTCAAGCATTGCATAATAGTGCAAGAATGACAGTGGAATTGGGTGTTGGTGAGAACAGTCACTGAATTCTCCCACGCTAATTTGGAAGGGGAAATTCTTGGCGATTCCACTGGGGTGACAGAAGCCAAACAGTTTGTCTGAATGAAAGAGATATAGAGGAAAGACTGAGATAGAGGAAAGACTGAGAGCATCAAGAGGTGACCTTTTGAACAAATGCAAATCTTGTGCAGGAAGAGGGAAAGCATTCAGCTTCCCCATCCAATTCCCTTCCTCTAGACCAGAGGCGCCTCTTCCAGCCTTCCCCCACCCTGCCAACTGAGGCCTGGCTGTCATCGAGTGTCTGAATGGGCAGAGCATCTCAAGGTGCTGTGAGCAGAGATCAATGCAGGAGAGAGAAAGACTGCAGAGGAAAAAATCCCATGTTTCCACCTTCTCTGGAGGCCACTTTCTATTCTTTCCTCTGGGTTCAATGAATCTGTGTAGGTTTTAAACCACCTTGCCGGAACCCACTTGTCTTCCAGTTGGGGGGTGGGCAGCAGCAGGAGGCTGTGGATTGCTCTGAGTGCTAACTTGGTGAGGAGCAGGGGCCTGAGCCTGATCTCCCACCTCAGGAAACTATGTAGGTGGAGGACTGTGGCCTCTGAAAAAACCACTAGCACGCCATCACCATTGTGAGAATGCAAACGTTTGGGTATCTGTAGCGAGAGGGCATCGATGGCCAGGCAGAGAGATGAGAAGCAGCAGAGAGGGGAAGGAACCTCTCCACCACGACCGAGAGCCCTCACATAAAAGGAGATGAGGCTGCTCAGCCCAGGAGGAGAAAGGAAAGTCTCCATCCTCCTGCCGTTGCCCAACATCTGAGCATGAGGAGGGACGAAGTCAGAACAGCACAGTCCATCCGTTGTCAGAGCCACAGGGACTTTCTTGCGGGTATGGTGCGGGACAGAGCTCTGCTCTCATGGTAAGGAAGGTTCAGACTGAATATATGAGTAGCTGGAACAAAACTACTTTAACAATTAAAAAGAAAAGAAAGGGTAACCTGTTTCCCAGTGGAAAAGAAGTGACTGACACAGCAAAGCAGAGTATTGGCACATAGTGGGAAAAATGAACAGTTTCACATTTATACCCATGACTTGAAATGCTCCTGCAACACCAGTGATATTTGGATCTCTTCTGGATTTTACTATGTCCCACTTGCTGGCTTAGTCCTGTGTCTGTATCATATTGCTTTATTTAGAATATGTTTTTATATTGTAATAGAGAAATCCAATCCTAATACTCAGTTTTAAAATGTAGTGGACAATTCCTAGATATTTGTTCTCTTATGCATTTTGTCTGGTTCAAACAAATGAGTTCTGATTGGAAGCATTTTGGAAAGTTTGACATTTTAGAACATTATGATTTCTTACAAAGGGATAGATATTTTATGTCTGTAGCGAGAGGCTTATTTTAGTCCTTGAGCTATGTGCATGTAGGTTTCTCTCTCTCAACCTCATTATGATGTATAATTCCAATAAACCAATAAAAGTATATTTCAAAAATAAAAACTAAAAGTATGTTTTACTTGTTTGCCTTTTAAAGATATGCTACTAATAAAACTAATTGCTAAATATTGTATGGCTTGAGTTCCTATTATGACTGGAATTTTTCTCCACTTAGAGAAATTTTTTCTCTAAGAATGTTACTGACTTTTTATATTGGTCAGTAATTAGCCAATAATTTATGTGACTTATTGATTATTAAAAATATTACAATCCAGGTAACAAATACACATTTACTTTTTAAGTATTATATAATACAGAAAAGTTTATATTGCAAATCTAGTTTTCTATCCCTTCCCAAGCTTCAGTCCTATTCATAAAATAGATCCACTTACTCTCTAGTTCTTCTGGTAGTGACTTCTATATTTCTAGATAATATTCTTTAAAGACTACTTCTTTCACTGTAATTTTAGATTTGACCTATTGAGTTGTTTTGTTTTGTAAATAGACTTAATTTTAATGTATTTTAGGTTCATAGAAAAATTGAGCAGAAGGTATAGAAAGCTCCCTTACACACCCTTCCCCCTCACACCCACAGCCCCCATATTTTGGACATCCTCCCACCAGAGTGGTAAATTTGTTAGAACTGATTAATGTACATCGACACATCCTAATGCCCCACATATCTATAGATTATATTAACATCATTTTCGGTGATATATATAATATGGGTTTGAAATATAGTATCATATAGAGCAGTTTCACTACATTAAAAATCTTGGTTCTACCTAGCCATCTCTCCCTCTTCCCTAACTTCTGGAAACCACTGATCCTTTTATTGTCCCCATAGTTTTGCCTTTTCCAGAATGCCATATAGTTAAAATAATGAAGCCTTTTTGGACTGGCTTCTTTCACATAGTAATATGCACTTGATATTTCTCCATGTCTTTTCATGGTTTGATAGTTCATTTCTTTATAGTGCTGAATAATATTCCATTGCCTGGATGTACCACAATTTATTTACCTACTAAAGGCATCTCGGTTGCTTCCAAGTTTGGGCAAGTATGAATGAAGCTGATAAAAACATGTGCACATGTTTTCAGCTCCTTTGGGTAAAAACTAAGTCATGTAATTGCTTGATCATATGCTCAAAATATGTTTAATTTTGTAAGAAATTACTGCACTGTCTTCCAAAGTGACTATACCATTTCACATCCCATCAGCAATGAGTATTCCTCTTTCTCCACACCCTCATCAGCATTTGGTATTGTCAATATTCTGGATTCTGTCCATTCTAATAGGTATGCAGTGTTATTTCATTGATATTATCATTTGCAATTCCCTACTGACATATGACTTAGAGCAACTTTTCAGAACCTTATTTATCATTTATATATCTTTTAAATAAGTTACACTTTAGGGGTAATTTAGCTGTCACCTGGCAAAATAAACAAATGAAAATCTATGCACAATTCTGTGAAGCAATAGAAAACTTCATAAACCTCACATTTACATCCCCATTTATTCTTACTTATATTTATCTACTGTCAGGATTTTCAGAACTTCTTCCAAGTTGGGTCAGGATATTTAAAAATAATAAGATTAAAAAGGGAGGTTCTCTGTTGCCTCTGATCCTCTTGCCCTTTCCCTCATCCACCACCATACATTTTCTTTTTCAGTTTTGCTTTTCAACCATGCCAAACACCTACTACCCCGAAACCACTTTGGACACTAACATCAAAATTCACTTTTTAATGTCACTGGAACAAATGCATTCTTCATCCAGGAACTCCAAGTTTACCTGCCTCTCACATTCTTTCAGGTTCCCATTTTTGTCTGGACTGAGTACTGTTGATACCACAGTGTTCCAGAACCTGAGCCTGAGGATGGAAGACCTCGGGTAAAGCATGGGCCCCAAATTCACACAGTTGCCCCATCTCACCCCTTCAGAGGATCTGCCTCAGTTCTCATCAGGTTCTGGGAGGTGGTGCACTCAGGATTAGCCTCCTTATACTGCTCTGGGGAAAGTGTGCAGTAGCTTAAATAATCTCATGACTTGAAGACCGAAGGGAGGGGAGAAGCCATCAGAGTTTACATTCCCAAGGCAATAATAGTTCACATGTAATGAGTGGACACTGTGCCAGGACACCTAGGTGTGGTCCACGAATGATCACGTGATTCAGCACAGTGGCACCATGGGAGGCTCTGGGTTAATTCCTAGTGAGCAGACTGTCGCTGATGGAGGGGGGATGCCCATCCCCCTCCTAGAGCCTGTGCTATCTGCAGACTGGAGGTGCTTTCTCTTCACCCCATCCCCTGGCATTGGGAAACAAGACCTCTGAGGGAAATGGCATTTAATATCTTATTAACATATTCCTTCCATTAGCTCTTGAACCCTTCTGAGAGCAGGAAAGTGAGTTAAACTGAGTTAGAAGGCAAGTTTGTTGAGCTCTGACACACGCTTGGATTCTGAGCGAGCCTAAAGCATACAGACAACCTCAGGATCAACTCCTGGAGCCATTGTTGAGTCTCTCTCAACGACAAGGGTATAGACATTTGTATGTATGTCTGCATGTTACCTGGTGTCAGGGAAGGAAGAAGTAGGGAAAGGGGTAAGGCTTGGCTGTGACTGGTTGTTCTAAATGCAAATATCTCTCAGGGAAGACATTATTGTCTCAGGATGGAGGAAAGAATGAATAACCCCCAAAGGCTTAATTATTCTGGGATTTCATTGAAGATGTAAACTGGAACGATTCTAGATGAGGAATGGGACATCTAGGTGGCATTCCCAAAGAGACTGGAGAAACAATAGTGCAAGTTGACTCTTCTGGGGTTTCCAAGAGAATTACAAAAAGAAAATAAATCCTTTAGTAAATGGAGAACTGATGTCTCGTCCTCATCATTTATAGCTGAGGCTTTTTTGTTTCCTTCTCTTTATTTCCTCCACACTTTGATAGGCAATATAAAAATATTTTAGGCATGATGCTAGTACACAAAGAACTTATTATCTAATTAAATGAAAATGTCTGTCCCACTAGATTTAAGCTTTTTGAAGGCATCAATTTTTCTTACCAATGAGCACCAACCAAACAATGGTTGGGTGAATAAATAACTGGTTATAATTACACCCATGTGTAAAGGGAAATTCAGTCAATGGTTAGAACTCATATGAAGAGAAATTTCAGTTCACAATAAAGAAAAACTGCAATTGGAAGTTCTTCAAAACAAAACAGACAGCTTTGAGGTGTAAAATATTCCTTATTACAAGAAATAGTCAAAGAAAATGTGTTTTCCAGTGATGTTGCAGAAAGGATTACAAAATGATATGATTTTGTGCAAAACTAAAAGTTTCAAGTTTCATATGAGTGAAAAATGCCATGAAAGAATTGAACAACTGAAGAGCTTATAAAATTCATGATGAATTTTAAAATCACTTTCAGCTTTATGGAAATTAGATTTTGAATGTGTACTTGAAGCATGTATAGAATTTTAAATGAGAAAGAAGGTAAGAGAAAACACTCCAGGTAGGATAAACATTAAGGACAAAGATCAAGAAACAATAAGCAAGAAGGGTTTAGGAAATTGAAAGTTTTTGTGTATTGATGGGGATAATTTTTATTAGGACTCCTGTGAGATGAGATGGGATGTTAGCTTGAGGCAGTTGTTGTTTTAAGAGGATTACACACAGCACAAAACTGGGTTTCTTTCCAGACAAAGAAATTATCTGTTTACCAAAAACAGTATTTAGGAATATCTTTAAAATGTTTTTTCAGAAAGAACTATTAACCTAAATATAAACTGTCAATAACACCAAAGATTTACTATAACCAGAACATCTCTTAATTATGGAAAAACTGGATTTCCACAATAATTAATTCAAGGGACAGATCAATCTTGTTTTCTCTGGGCATTTCTACCACCAACTAATAGCCAATATTACAGGAAAGGAAAAAGCTAATCACTTCCCCAAATGTGTTGCCATATTAGAATCTCTTTCCTGTATTCGTTTTGTTTGGATGTGAAGGGGGAACAATAAGAATTTCCCTGCACTCACTAAACCTCACAAAGGACACACCTTTAAATCCAATAATACAGTGCCAGGCGTGGTGGCGCACGCTTGTAATCCCAGTACTTTGGGAGGCAGAGACCGGAGGATCTGGGTTCGCGGCCAGCCTCAGATCTCTCTCTCTCTCTCTCTCTCTCTCTCTCTCTCTCTCTCTACTTAGTGAGGCCCTCCGCAACTTCGTGAGACCCGGTTTCAAAATAAAGTATAAAAAATAGGGCTGGGGGTGTAGCGCGGAGGTAGAATGCCCCTGGGTTCAATCCCCGGTACCGCAAAAAAAAAAAAAAAAATCCAATAATACAGACCAAACACACGAAACAAGCTATTCTGCTTTGCTTTGAATTTGTTCTTTTCCTTGTCTAGCCTCAAAGCCCTTGCATGACTTTCATCAAAAATATTCCTGAAATTGATAGGAGATTTTACATGACTCAGAACCTGTGCAGGCCTGGTGGAGATACGTTCCCATGATCTTCCTGCTCTTCATGGTATTGAGTTGCTACTAGGATAAACCAAGCAGACAGTCAGACATTAAGGGTAATTCCTAATTTACCCCCCACATCTTTCTTTTAGTATCACAAACGTGTTTGATGTCTAATTTGGTTTACTCTTTAAAAAGCCTAGTATGGGGTACATTAAACAGAGCGGTTCTTCAGGCAGAAACATGCCAAACTCTTAGGAATCTTGTAGCTTCATTTTTCTATTCATTGGGACAGGTTTTGAGAATCAGGCAAGTACATAAAAGTAATCATAAAACTATAGTAAACCTCAAGTATTTATTCTGTCTTTGATTAGTTTTATTTATACACCATTCAAAAAGAGAAAGGTGCTCTTTAAAATTAGAAACTGAGAACAATGAAGAGGAGAAATCTATTTTATTGAATGAAAGAATTTCTATAATATCATTCAATGACTAATTAACAGATGTAGAAACTTCTGGTCAAAGTGTGCCCCTTTTATTTTCATTAACTATCTTTCTAGGGTGGATCATCCTGGAGAAACAATCCGTGGATTTAGAATAATTCCCTTCATATTGTTTCTGCCAAGGAGAGAATTTCTTGGTGCAGAATGTTGGGTAATACTAAAGATTCATCCAAGAATGGGTGGAAGAGACCAAAAACAAATTGGGAATGGACCTATGGACACAGAAGATTTGTCCCAAAGGACATTTTCAAAGATTTGCTTTAATCTGTCATGTAATCAAATTTTGAGCCTAGTGTGGTAGCACACACCTGTAATTCCAGTACTTGGGAGGTTGAGATAGGAGGATCACGGGTTTGAGGCCACTGCAGTAACTTAGCAAGGTCTGCAGCAACTTAGTGAGACCCTGTTTCAAAATAAAAAATAAAAAGAACTGGGAGTGTAACTCAGTGGTAGAATGTCCCTGGGTTCAACCCCTAGTACCACAAAAAATTAAATTTTTAAAAAATAATTATTAGAGCTGGGCGTGGTGGCTCATGCTTGTTATCCCAGTACTTGGGAGGCTGAGACCAGAGGATCCGGGTTTGTGGTCAGCCTCAGCTACTTAGTGAGGCCCTCTGCAACTTAGTGAGAACCTGTTTCAAAATAAAGAATAAAATGTAGGGCTGGGGGTGTAGCCTGGAGGTAGAATGCCCCTGGGTTCAGTTCCCAGTACTAAAAAAAATAATAACAATAATTAGCATACATTACAACATCTCCAAACTAGAACCGTTATGGAAAAGAGGCTAAACACAAGAGGCAAGCAGTAAGTGAGCACAGCCACTTTATAGAGATTCCTGTCAATGCTCACCTGCAATGTTGTCTTTTCCTGCTCTGTAGGGCTGCCGTATATTATTCATTGCATACCTGCAAGGGGCATCGTTCACATTTACTCTAAGAGGGAAAAAGACAATGCTGAGATGTGAGGAGAAACAGATTTCTGAGAGCATCAGAGTCTATAAATCCAGCTCTGCCTGGTACTACAAAAGTCAAAATACTCTCTTATGATGAGACTCCTTAGAATCTTAGAAGCATAATCATTACAGAAAAAAAAAGAAAGGGGAAATATGTGTGGTTTGGTACAATTGTATAGACTCAATTTAAGATGCACAAAAGCATTTTCTAGTCTAACTAGAGGTATGTAAAGGCAGATAATAATTATGGAAAATAAGAACTATGTTAAACCTATGTATGTTTTAAGAATTTTGGATTGGAAAAATACTAAAAATCTACAATTCTGACACACAGACATGAGAATTAATTATCTCTTTCTATATATTACCTTATTATTTTGTTTTATTTTACTCATTTCACATTTTTGCACATTTTACATCATGTGGTAAGAACAATTTTATGTCCTTTTAGTAATTATTGTGTCATTTTTATCATTAAAGATGACCTGCATTCATAGTTTGAATTGTCTACTATTCCATACCATAGATATATCATACTTGACAGCATAATTTTCCTAGTTGGGAATATTTTGATTATTTATTTATAATTTTTAGTCATTTTAAATGGCAAACATCTTCATTATGGTAAACATCTTCAAATAGAAATTTTAATCCAAATTTTATATCATTCATTGGGATAGCATCCTAGAACTGGATTTGTTCATTTAGTGGGCAAAAGCAGTTTACAGGGGTTTTTCATTCCTTGTCCCTTTTAATAACATAATTCCTTTAAAACGTTTTCTAACTTCATTATATCTGCTCCCTCACCCTTTTCTTACTGAACCCACTCCAGTCAGATTTTCATCTCTACTATGACTTTCACATCCACAAATCCAATACCACATTACCATTTCTTAGTTTATTGAATCTCTCTGAAGAATTTGGCATGATGGCTATTCTCTTTTTGTGTTACGGTTTGGATCTAAAATGTTCCCTGGAAAAGGACATTGTGTTGGGCAATGCAGCCAGATGTGGAGGTGGGATATGGCTAGAGTAGATGGATACTGGGGACTCTATTTGCCCCTGGCCCGCTTCTCCCCCTGCTTCCTGGCTGCCATGAGGTGAGCTCAGTTTTTCTTCCTCCACTGTGCCCTGAAGCGCCACTGCCTTGATCCCTGCCTTGGAGCCAGCTGATCATGGACTGACCTCTGAAACAGTGAGCCCCAAATAACCTTTATTCTTCTTAGTTGTCAGGTATTTTGTGATAGTGACCAAACACCATGGCAGCTAGAGTTCTAGGTCCCACGCCCTTCCGGTTTGCCTGTGACTTCGCAGCCACTCCCTGTCACTCTGCTTTTCTATTTCAGCCTCCTCCTGCTGACTTCTAGATATTGTGTCATCTCGGGGCTCAGTTCTCAAACATGTATTCTATCTATTCACTCTCTGAGCGATATCATCCAGGAATGTGGCTGTAAGTACCATCTGTACATTGATGACTCCCAAATGCACACCTCTCTGTTGAAAGCCAGACTTGTATCCTACATAATGTCTACACTGGATGTCTGATTGGCATCCAAAATTCAACATAACCAAAACATAATGTCTTGTTCCCTCCCGTAGGTTCTTCCTTCACCCTTGCCCATCTCAATAAAATGGCAATATAACTCATCTATCTATAAGATCAAAAAGTTTTGGAATCTTTTGTAACTTCTCTTTTTCCCACACCCTACACTGGTGAAATAAACTGGCCACATAAGATTTATTTTCTGTTAGAAAAAGTCTGGCTTCATTTTCAAGTCAAATAAGGATGTTACATGATAGGTTTTAGTGACAACCAACTCATTGCATAATTCTGCCTCTAAGATAGATGGATGGATAAGGGAAGGAGCTTTGCCTTGAGGTTGTTGCTTAGTTGAAATATGTCTCTGTCTTGCAATATCTCTTGCTCAGCTATTAAGGACTCTCTCTTAGAAGCTCAAAACTAATAAATTGTGTCTTTGTTTGGTACCTTGAAGATAGATTTTTTAGTGCCCAGGAGCAATACACTATTCAGGATGGGTGTGATGTATACTATTTCTTTAGATGGTTTTAGTACAGGGGGAGTTGAGGGGGAGGGGAAATTGTAGAAAGAGAAATCAGAAAGAAGCAGCAGCTTGGCACCTGGACCTAACACATGCTCCACAGGTTTTTTTTTTTTTTTTTTTTTTTTTTTTTTTTTTTTTTTTTTTTTTTTTTTTTTTTTTTTTTTTTTTTTTTTTTTTTTTTTTTTTTTTTTTTAGGAATGTCTTCCAAGTTTATAGGAATTCCAGCGTGAAGACTGCTGCTCTGAACTGAGACATTATCACAATCAGGTTTGCCACCAGCCGCTTCAAGTTAGAAGAGAGAGAAGTCATCCCAGCATACTTATGGAAAGTCATCACCCACACTGATTTGAGACACTCTTTATCATATACCAAATCTCCATATTTAATTGGGCCTAAGAACTGATTTGCTATTCCATTTAACTGACTTGTCTGCCTAGTCTTAATTGTCACTTAAGAATCTTCTTTCTGTTTTTTCTTCTTACTTTCATGCAATAGAAAGTGTGCTCTTTTCTTCCACAGTTTCTCTTAACTATTTTTTGTTTGTATGTGTGTGTTTGTTTTGACATCTGAATGATATGAATTTTTTTAATGTTGCATATGTTATAACCAGTCTTTTGGAAATAGTCTTTGTTCTCTTTAAGGTTTTCTGATACATAATTATTTTATTTGTGAACATGCAGATATTTTGCTTCTTTCTTTCTAATTCTTTTTTTAACATGCTTTTATTGGTGCATTGGAGTCTCACATCACAATGAATATCTATTTGATGTTAACATACATGCACACAGCTCTTAGTGTCCCCCCCCCGCTCCCCCCACCCATATGAAGTACCAAGAATGATGTTGGTATATTTTCACATGTACACATTGTTTATGATAGTAATTCCAGATTCACTTCTTTCTTGCCCTTCCCCTTCCCTTGTACCACTTCCCTTACCCCATTGAGGGTTCTCCATTATCAGCCGGAGTCCCTTGTGTGTCCCCACTACTCCCTAGGTTGCACATATTAATGAAAGCATATGTCCCTTCTTTTTCTGTGATTGGCTGATCTCGCTTAACATAATGTTCTCCAGATCCTTCCATTTTCTTGCAAATGATGTTATTTTGTTCTTCTTTATTGCCGAGTAGAATTCCATTGTGTGTATTTCCCACAATTTTGTAATCCACTCATCTGCTGATGGACACCTACGTTGGTTCCATAATTTGGCCACTGTGAATTGTGCTGCTATTCTTATGCTTGGGGTTTTTCTGAGCTGACTGCATTAGCCAGCAGGTCCAACACAATATTAAATAGTGGTAGAGGTAACAGACAACATTTTTTCTCCTGCTTTAAAAGGAAAGCTCTGCTAGGTGTGGTGGCACATGCTTGTAATCCCAGTACTTGGGAGGCTGAGACAGGAGGACCGCAGGTTCACAGCCAGCCTCAGCTACTTAGTGAGGCCCTACGCAACTTAGCGAGACCCTGTTTCAAAATAAAGAATAAAAAAATAGGGCTGGGGGTGTAGCTCATAGGTAGAATGCCCCTGGGTTCCATTCCCAGTTCTGCATTAAAAAAAAGGAAAGCTCCTAGTGCTTCCCCATAAGTAGGTGCTGATTTGGGATTGTGGCATATGCATTTTTTTCATGGTAAGGAATTAGTTATTAATTCCTCTTAGGGGGCGTTTTTAACATGAATGTGGACTGTATTTTGTCAAATGCCTGTTCCAAATCAATAGCATTGATTTTTCTTCTTAGCTCTTATGCTAGTTATTAAGTTACTGACTCTAAGTTGAAAATACTTTGTTCTTACACATTGCTTCTTCAGTAATAACTGCTGGTACCTACCATCCAGTGCCACCTAGAGTTAGTTAATTTTATATGTTTTTCTTATCTCCACAACTATAAAATTAGCACATTCCATTTTGTACATTTTATTAAACATCCCTCCAGGGTTAAGTTGAATGAATTTTAAGTAGTAGACACTCAACATTTATTGTTGACTTACCACAACCCCTATCTATCATTGCTCAGGAAAATTATTAGTCATCTTTAACTGGACATATTCCTGTTGGTACTCACCTGGAATGTTGAGATCACCATAGCTCAGGAGGAAGGGAAGAGGATTCCAAGGGAAATGCTCATATAAAAGTTACTTCTTCCAAATAACTGGGACAGCTCCTCTAGTCTTCTCAGACAAAAATTCCCTTCCTTGAGAACATCCCTGATAAGTATCCACATTGACAAAGAAAAATCTCAAAGACTACTAGAAGTTTTGATAGCATTTGTGTGGTTTCAGATTTGATGTTGACTGAAGATCTTCTGATTGAGAAACCAGTGACCAAAGGGTTCCCAGGAGAGTGTGACAGATTCCCCAGTGACCACCCACGTGCCTGTTGTTTTGTTCTCAAGCATAAATGAGTGGATGGGGAAGGCAGAGACCTGTCCTTTCCAGATCTGCTCCTCCAAGAGAAAGGCAACTTCAGTCTGAAGTAAAATAACACTATGCTTCTTGGAAAATGCTAGAAGAAGCAACTTCTCCCTGTTTTACATAATTTCCTACATAAAGAAGAATGGAAGCCCGGCATGGTGGTGCATGCCAGTAATCCCAGTACTTAGGAGGCTGAGACAGGAGAATCACAGGTTCAAGGCCAGTCTCAGCAACTTAGTGAGACCCTATTTCAAAAATAAAAATAAAAAATTTAAATTCCAGGGTGTAACTCAGAGGTGGAATGACCCTAGGTTCAATCCCCAGTAAAGAGGAGCAGGGGGAAGAGGAGGAGAAAAATTAATCTCCACAATTAACATCAAAGAAGATCACAGCTCTTTATTGCTCACAGACTCTCAAGATGGAGGCTCAGTCACTTACCTCATAAGCATAGTAAGAAAGGAAGGAAAGAAGGATGGGGATAGATTTACTAGGGTCGGGCCTTTATCTAGGGGATATAGCTGAGAACATGTGGTTAAGCAGCAGGCACCTAAAGTCAGCAGGGTGAAGATTGGATACAAAGAATAGAAGGAAATTTTCTTCCTTAACCTCAGATCCTCTGGAGTCTTAAACCCTTGCTGAAAATATAGGAGGCCATAAAACAGGGTTGCAGGTAACTAATACATAAAATATGAGAAATATAAGAATCTGCACAAGTGCCCAGATCTAAATATAAGAAGCACTGAGATGTTCACCAAAGCACTAGCATTTTCAGAGTTAGCCAAACACGAGGCTGCTTTCTATATCTGAGAATATATTAAAAGAAAGGATATTAGATTTCCCTGCTTTGCATTTTTAGAGCAAATTTTAAACTGTTCAAATTGAGAGATGTAATAAAGCTACGGTAGGGAAAGGATCAATTGAGGAAGGGACTCAGGTCTTCTTCCAACCTTTTTATAGATCTGAGAATATTTGCAGTGTCCTACAGGCAAAGAACCTGTAAAGCACATGCCTGTAATCCCAGTACTTAGGAGGCTGAGACAGGAGGATCACAGGTTCGAGGACATTCTCAGCAAATAGTGAGACTCTCATCAACCTAGCAAGACCCTGTTTCAAAATAAAAATAAAATAGGGCTGCAGGTATAGCTCAGAGGTAGAATGCCCCTTGGTTCAATACCCAGTGCCAAAAAAAAAAAAAGAACCTGCTAAGACTTCCAGGAGAGGAGAGGTGGGAAGAGGAGGGGAATACCTGGTGTTAAGATCTTCAGATAGTCATGGCTGGAAAACCTTTTAATGCTATTCTTTTCCCTTTTGTTTGCTTTTCATCTCTCTGTTCTATGTTCCTTTAATTTAGCATAACAAGTTTCTTTGTACTAAGGGGAAAACGAAAAAAAGATTTGTTGTTGTTGTTGTTACTGTAGATTGAACTCAGAGGCATTCAACCTCTGAGCTACACTCCCAGCCATTTTTATTTTTTATTTTGAAACAGGGTTTTGCTAAGCTACTGAGGGTTTCTCTAAGTTGCTGAACCTGCGATCCTTCTGTCTCAGTCTCCCAAGTACTGGGATTACAGGCATGCACCACCACACCCTGTGAAAATGATTTTAATTAAAAAGTTCCAACCACACAGGGACGGTGCTTCTGTTGACAGCAGCGCTACTGGGAACTAGAGCTAGGTGAATGGGAGCAGACAGAGTGAAGGCGCTGGATGTGTTTCCGGTGCTGGAGAGGCCTCGATTGGCTGAAATGTAGTTACAGAAATACAGCCTCCCATCTCTCCAAATGGTTTAGGCAGGATCCTAAGGAAGACTTCATCTCCCTAATCAATGGCAAGAGAAGATTTACAGCCGGGCTTAACAAAGGAGGCCAGCATTCCCCTGCACATAAAGGGTTGCCAGCTCCATGACTCAGCTGTATTCCTCCGTGCAGTGAGTACACAGTGACCCTCAGACATCTTCAACCTGTTCCTACACCTTGCTGAGAGGCCCAGGCACACCTCCCTTTAAAAGGACTCCAGGTGGCATTTACTCTAACTTTGCTGTGAACAAAAAGAAATATAAGGAGCTTTTTAAAAGAACATAATGTCAAAATTTCACTTGAAGACCATGTGCACGTGTTTAGTGTTTTCAAATACTATCTCATGTATTTTCTTTCTCACTGTGAAGCCCTTACTTCTGTTAAAACTATTCCAAAAACTTGAGGCTTGATAGCAGAATAAGAGAGTGCTAAAGAACAAAGAGCGAGCAGGGTAAAATGCTTGCCTCTGAGCTCCTTGGTAGACTTTTACAAAGATAGAGCAAACGCGAAATCTTGAAAGCCAGAACTATCAAATTCAATAGTGAAAGTAAATAGGTTTTGACATTCCAAAAAGATTAGAATGATCAAGTGCCAAGTAGTACTTAGAAGATCAAGTATCAGAAGCCTAGGGAAAATGGTACAAAGATTATAAAGGAAGAGTAAAAAGAGAACATCATATGATGGAAAAGTTGGTTCCTCCATAAAAGAGGATAAAAGTTCAACCAACTAGCTAGAGAGGAAGCCAGGGGTGTGCCCACAGGCTATAAACAGTGAGTCTTTGAAAAGTGCCCTACATCCTTTTTTTTTTTAGGATCAGAACCCTGAGCAGGTGGGATGGAAAAATGGTGACCCACATTTAGGAAGGATTGAAGGAGCCATGTGTGCAGGAGTGGTGAGTTACACGAACTGTTCAGACCATGGTAATGCCTATCAATATCCACCAGAGAGCACCAAATGATCATGTGGACAAGAGGAACCATCCAGAGACTGTCAGCCAGCCTCTGTCCTTGTCCACATCATCATTTCAAAAATTGACCCATGAGTAAATCAACCAAGATGACAGAATCAAGGTTCTCTGTAACCTCAGAAACATGGGTTTTCTCTTGCCAAGTCAGATTTGACTAATTTTTTTGTATTGGGGATTGAACCCAGGAGCATTCTACCTCTGAGCTACACCTCTAGGCCTTTTTCAGTTTTTTATTTTGAAACAGGGTCTTACTAAGTTGCTGAGTGTCTCGCTAAGTTGCCAAATCTGGCCTTGAACCTGCAATCCTCCTGTCTCGGCCTCTCAAGTACTGGGATTACAGGCATGCACCACCACACCTGGCAGATTTGGCTACTTCTACTCTCAAGTATCCAACCTATGAGCAGTAGATACATCTGACCCTGCAATATGGAATCACTTCTCAAGAAAAAAAATCGGCCAATGGTTGGTAAGTTGACTATGTTGGACCACTTCCACCCTGGAGGTGGCAGAATTTTTTTTCTCATGAATTCATATCCTGGGTATAGATCTGCCTTCCCCTCCACAGCACCACACATGGCATAATCAACTGAGAGCTCAGAGTCTCTGATTGATCATTATGGTCATCAAGAAATCTCACATCTCCTTACAGCAGCAACAGAACCATTTATATAGCAAGGAGGTATGACAATGGGCAAGTGACCGTTGGCTATACTAATCCTACCACATATAGCATGATACACAAGCCACTAGCTGGATAGAACATTGGAGTGACCACTTAAAGGCTCAGCTAATGTACCAGTTAGGGATGCCACCGTGTGTGTGTGTGTGTGTGTGTGTGTGTTGTGTAAGAGAGAAAGAGAGATACTGGGGATTGAACCAGGGGCATTGTAACTCTGAGCTACACCCCAGCCCCATTTTTATTTTTTATTTCAAAGCAGGGTCTCACTTAAATTGCCAAGGCTGGCCTCGAACCTGCAATCCTCTTGTCTCAGCCTCCTAAATACTGGAATTACAGGCATGCGCCACCATGCCTGGCTTAGGGATGACACTTTGAGAGATTGGAGAGCTGTTCTTCAAGATGGTGCTGTGCTCCTGTTAGACAAAATGCACAGAACTGGAACCAGCCAAGAAACAGAACTATCTCCCTGGCAACTCCAACTTTTAGTGACCTGCATTTGTAATTCCTGTTCTCACAACTCTGTGTTTGCCAGATAAGAGATCCTATTTCCTTTTGAGGGAAAAAGGAGGAGACTGCTTCTAATGTGGAAACAAAAAGGGGGTTGCCAAACTTAGTTAACTATAGCACCTGATCATTTGGGGATCCTCATGCCAGTAGACCAGAAATCCAAGAAAGGACTTACTACACTGGCAGGGGCAGTTGATCCTGATTAGCATGAGGATATAAGACTGTGGCTGCTAATAGAAGCCAGGAAAACACATCTAAATCTCAGGGATGATTTTCGGCAGGTTCATGCCTGTGGTTACTATAAACAGATTATTGCAGCAACTATGAACCAACAGGTAGAATAACCAGGGCTTAGGCCCCTCAGGAATAAAGGTCTAGGTCACCTCCTGAGAAAGAAATCTAGACCAGTGAAGTATTAGTGAAAGTTGAAGAGAACCAAGAATGAGTGGTATAAGAGAGAGATGATAAATATGAATGACAGCCTTGGAATCAACTAGAGCATCTTTAACTTGTCCCACTAACCCTTTTTTGTCCTTTTTCCTAGGATTGGGGATCTGAGTGTATTGAGCAGAGAGCACAAGCAGATCTGAGCAGGGTAAGGGCTGGACGGTACAGATGCTGTTAGTGCCCCCCTCGTATCCTTGGGCAATCACCTCTACACACTGAACACTGCTTGCTGAAAATCCCAGCAACTCTGAGGACCATTTTTTGACCAGGGAAAGTTAGAAGTGCCAGAGAACTTGCCACAAAAGAAGTTTTCAGTCAGCAATGGAAAAGTGTATTAATGGTTTCCCTAGCTTCTTCATGACTCATTTAGGATAACCCCAAAGGTTATGCTGTCTCCCAGAGTTGCCCAACCATACCGAGCTCCAATCGGCCAGCATGGTAGCTGGCTTGTTGGTTTACCCTGTATTAGCTTCCTTCCCTTCCCTGATTCACTTCCAACAGTGCTCCCTAGGATCACCTGCAATGAACTACTTTCAAACAAATTCTTGTATTGAAACCGATACTCAAGGATCCAAAACCAAGATGCAGAATTCAAATCATAAGACAAGGACAGAATGGTCTAGAAGAAATTCTAGTGTGTCTTCTATTGCTCCTAAACTGGACTTTGGAGCATACAGGATGTCACTAGCCTCATTCAGGGCTGGTCCCTCCCAATTATCTGTACATCTTTCCGTGTAGGGACACTCAGCCATCAACATCTGTGCTGCAGACAACCTGTGATCCTCAGACAATACCCATCGTGGACTACCACCCCCATTCACACTCCCAGCTTGGGACTCCAACTCTAGAATTATATACATCTTGTCACTCTCTCTGGAAAAAGACAATTCTAATCAATCAGAGTACGGTTTTTAAAAGTACTTTGTTCAAGCCAGTTGTGGTGGCTCACACCTGTAATTCCAATACTTAGGAGGCTGAGACAGGAGGATCATAAGTTTGAGGCCAGCATGTGGCAACTTAACAAGACACTGTTTCGAAAAATAAAAAGAATTAAGGGTGTAGTTCAGAAGTAGAATGCTCTGGGTTCAATCCCCAGCACCACAAATAAACAAAGTTCTTTGTTCATAATATTTTCTCAAAATGAAATGACAATTATAAGAGTAACTTAATATAAATTAAATTGTTCAAAGCAATTTAGTGCTGATAAGAACTGCTTCAGTAGTAACTTTGGAGCTTCTTCAGCAGCACATGCCAGGTCTTATCTTTGAAAAGTATCCATTGAAAATATAAGCCAGTTAGACACGGCATGTTCTGCTTCTGCTTATTTCCAAACTAAATCAGCTCCTTTCTGTTACAAACATATATCTTTTTCTCATTCTTTGCTTCAAGAAATTATAAAAAGGTAAAAAATGAATATATTACTATAACAGGTGTATTTTCACCCATAATTAAATGTTCATATGTTATCGTATTTGCTTAGTCATTTTTATAAGAAATTCACCAGCTACATTTCCTCTTTCTTTTCACCTGAGACTAAAATAACCCAGAAAACATTTTCCACTTCCATCTGAAACTATAACCAAAGGCATCCTTTCTGAAAGAGAGGCCAAAAAGTGTTAAAAAATCATTTCTCAATAAGACATAATCACCCACCCACCTGTGATAGCATTTCCTGTTTTGAAGAATTGTCACTAAGCACAGAGGAGAATGCAGAGCAAAGCAGAAGTCGTTTCACCCTGCAGGGGACAGCTGTCAGCATGGCACTTGTTAGCTTGCTGTGGGCAATCCTGGTCTCCACTTGTCTTGGTAAGGAAAGTGTAGGTCTTTATTTAAATTGATATTTAATGGAGTGTGAAGCAAAAGAGTAGATTAATAGTACAGAATCTGCACTGCCTCTTAAATCCCAGCTACCAGGAGACAGAAGTGTGTATACACTGCCTGGGGCTTGAGTCCAGAGGAAAGGTGGGTGGGATGGGAAGCAGTTTGTGAGTCTGTTTATCCCTCTGACATGATGCCCCAATGGAGTCCCTTCTCTCCTCTTTCCCCCAGGCGCCAGCGTGGCCCAGACAGTCACTCAGACTCAACCAGAAATGTCTGTGCAGGAGGCAGAGACCGTGACCCTGGACTGCATATATGACACTAAGGATAGTAATTATTATTTGTTCTGGTACAAGCAGCCTCCCAGCGGGCAGATGATTCTCATTATTCGCCAAGAAGCTTATAAGAATGAGAATGCCACAGCGAATCGCTTCTCTGTAAATTTCCAGAAAACAGCCAAGTCCTTTGGTCTCAAGATCTCAGATTCACAGCTGGGGGATGCCGCGGTGTATTTCTGTGTCCTCCAGGAGGGCACAGTGAGACAAACAACAGGGAGAGGCTGACAGAAACCTTAGACCTCAGCCTCTGTGCAGTGGGTGAGGGGTAACAGGAATAGAAAATGATTTACTCCCCTTGGGAATAAATGTTCCTCTTATCCAACTATAAGAAGCATAGGCAGCTACAAGCTTAAACTTCAAGTAACAGCAAAGATGAAGGCATGAGCAATGGTTTCCAGTTTTACAAAGTGCCCTCACTTTTGCATTTGACCCTCAGAGTGTCGTATGGTACACATGATAGGTCAGATGTCATAAGCATCTTTTCTGCCCAATTAATTTTTATAATTTCCCTGGGAGTGCTTAACTCCAGAAATCTTTTCCATTTTGTCAATTGATGTTTGTGCTTTTGATTATCCATTCATGTCCAAAATTGAATCTCTCCAGAACAAGGTACCATTTTAGAACACAACAGGTGTAACGAAGGGGGCATTGTCAGGGAGGGATGCACTGAGCCTGCCATGGACTTATTAGATGACCTAGGTCCATGACACCTATGTCAGATGGCCTAGGAAAAAAGATGGAATGGCCTGGGAAAGGCTCAGCTAAGGAGCCAGCTCAGGGGCAACACCCTTAGTGGTTGGAATGCTAGCTTCCGGGAAGTGGTAATATTCATTAAACTCTGACTGTTATATGGTACTGTGGCATGAGTTTAGAAACCAAGAAATGGAATTAGAATAGAGTCTTCTCATGTCGCTCCTGTAACCCATTTTTAGATTTTGTGTTTTGCTTTCCCACAATCCTAGGTTCTGCTGTATTAAAGGTGTTACTACCCAGAGGAAGAATGCTTCCACCAGGGCATTCAGGAAACATTCCACTGCCCCTGCTGCCATGACTACCATCTAGGTCACTTTGAACTCCTGGCACCAATGGCCCACTAGGCAAAAAGAGGAGTTATTAGACTGGGAGGAGCAAGTGAGCCTCATCATCATGAAGCACCAGGTTGTTGTGACAGAATGAGGGCAGGGAGGAATGTGTCTGGAACCTAAGTGTTTCACAGTAGTGTCTCCTGCTGTTTCCATGACTGATAAAAACAGCAAGTGGCAGTGGAGCAACAAAGCCTAGAAAGGGCAAAGTGGTCAAGAAGTGAAACCTCCCAGCAATGAAGATCTGGGCCAATCCAATAGTCAAGCAATCAAAGCTGCTAAAGTACTACCCAAGGGTAAATAAATCCTGACAGTGCTAAAGAAGAGAGATGAAGCCGGGCGTGGTGGCGCACGCTTGTAATCCCAGTACTTTGGGAGGCAGAGACCGGAGGATCCAGGTTCGCAGCTAGCCTCAGCGCTCTCTCTCTCTCTCTCTCTCTCTCTCTCTCTCTCTCTCTCTCTCCTTAGTGAGGCCCTCTGCAACTTCGTGAGACCCGGTTTCAAAATAAAGTATAAAAAAATAGGGCCGGGGGCGTGGCTCAGAGGTAGAACGCCCCAGCATTCAATCCCCAGTACCGCAAAAAAAAAAGAAGAGAGATGAATATGAATTGCAGCCTTAGTACCATTTAAAGAAGTAGAAACTGAAGCTCATGTCATGCAACCTTCCAGTACTAAGTGTTATAAAGAGAGTGCAGTCAGTCACGACCTTGAAGACTCAGCAACACAGTGGAAATAATATAGGGCAAGCACGTATCTGAGTAGTGCAGAGAGTGCTGTGACACATATTTCATGCACTTTTTTGTGCCACCCAAGTGCCTGTCTCTAATTTTAGCCATAGCTGTGGTTGATAGTGCTGGAAGAGCTGAACATTCAACATTAAGCATGCACTTTATACTTTTTTTCCTCCATCAGGCCTTCT
>PVJS01019615.1:0-33517 GCA_004027185.1 Glis glis
GTTCGCGGCCAGCCTCAGCTCTCTCTCTCTCTCTCTCTCTCTCTCTTTCTCTCTACTTAATGAGGCCCTCAGCAACTTCGTGAGACCCGGTTTCAAAATAAAGTCTAAAAAAATAGGGCCGGGGGTGTAGCGCGGAGGTAGAATGCCCCTGGGTTCAATCACTGGTACCGCAAAAAAAAAAAAAAAGAAAGAAAGAAAGAAAGAAAATACAGGAATGCATCCAAACTCTATCAGACATTATTTTTAGAGTTTTGATCAAATATCCTCATGCCTAGTTCTTGGAGAATTTCATTGAACCTTTAAGTGAATCAAATTATCCCTTTTCTATCCTCTATCATACCTACATGATGATAAAATTGCAATCCATTGAATATAACATTTAGGATATAAAAACATAAGAAGTCATTTAACTATAGTCCTGGCATACAACTAATTTAATTTTATCCCTTTTCTTTTTTTATTTTTGTACTTTTATTGGTGCATTATAGTCTCACATCATAATGTAGTTCACAGTGGTAGTGACATATGCATGCAGATTTCACTTGATACAGTCATAGTGCACAGCACAACCTTACTCTGCTCCTTCCAGTAGGCTTTGTAATAATTGTGATACAATGCTGTATTATATAAAAGTGATTGCTCTTAATTGTTACTTAATATATAATAGTCCCTTATTTTCTTGTCAATGTCTCTAGTATTTGAGGGATGTTCCCGTTTTCATTCTGCATATCGGTAGCTTGTATTTTTTTAAATCTTAAGATAAATTTCTTTTGATTATGTTTTTCAAATTTTAAAGAACCATTATTTGTCCTCATTTTTATTGGTACATTATAATTATGCAAAATATTTGAATTTGTTGTGATATATTTCTACAAGAACATGGCATAACTTCATCAATCTCATTGCCTAATACCTTCCCTTTCCCTCCTTTCTCCCTCTTCTCTATCCTCATCCTCTCTACTCTACTGATCTCCCTTCTATTTTCATGAAATCCCTCTTTTCCCTCCTAGCTCCCCCATCTGAAAAAAAAATGACCCTTGAATTTCTGAGTCTGGCTCATTTCACATGATGAGTTGTTCTCCAGTTCCTTCATTAATTACCTCTATTATTTGTGTATTTTCTGTTTCATTGGTTTCTGCTTTCATCTTTCTTACATATATTTTCCTTTCCTGACTTCAGGCTTAATTTTATTTTTCATGTTTTTTAAGGTGGAGGATGAAAATTTTGCTTTTAGAGCTTTCTTCCTTTTTAATATGTGTATATGCATAATAAATTCCCTGTAAACAATGCTTTAGCTGCATCCTCAAGTTTTGATATTTTGATGTGTTGTGCTTTCATTTTCCTTCAGTGCAAAATGTTTCTACTTTATATTGTGTTGTTTAATATATGGAATATATCTCAGTTTATCATTTTCAACATTTTCAAACATTTGAAGGTTTTTCAGATTTTTTTCATTGTTGATGATTGCTTGTTTAATTTCATTCCTTTTAAATTTATAGAGACTTGTTTTAATAGAAATAGATGATGAATCTGAGGAATGTTTCATGCATAATTGTAAAAAATGTATGCAACTCTTTTTAGAAGACTACTTTACAGATACAATTAGGACTAATTCCTTGATGTCATTAAAGTTTTTTATTTCCTTACTCATTGAGGAGGCACTTGTGTTATTAATTACAGAGGGCGGAGTGTGGAAATCCTCAGTTCTAATTGTGTATTTGTTTAATTCTCTTTTAACTTCTATTAGTGTCTATTTCTCATATTTTGAATTTCTGTTATTAGATGAGTAGGATTTTAGAATTGTTATGACTTGTTGATTAACTGTATCTTTCCCCCTATAAAATGTTCCTTTCTATCGCTAGTAATACTTTCTGCTGGATTCTATTGTTTGAAATTAATGTTGCTACTTTAGCTTCCTTTGATTAGTGTTTGCACGCATATATATTTCCATCTTTTCACTTCTGACCAGTATGCATCTTTATTTTATTATGAAGAGTGTTTTTTTAGCAGCACACAGTTGAAATTTCTTTTTTTTATTTACTCTGACATTCCCCTGCTTTTTATTTAATATGTTTAAGCTATTAAAATGTAATGTAATTTGGTACAAATTTGTGATCCTATTATTTGCTTTCTGGTTTTCTATCTTCTCTTTTATCTTTTTCTGTATTGTTTTGTACTGTTTTTTATGGTTCTATTTTATCTTTATTTTTATTTGTTAGCTACGTATATTTATTTAATGGTTTATTTATGCTTATTTAGTGGATTCTCTCAGGTCTCTAACTTTTCAATCTGTGCTAATGATACCAAATCAGTTTGTATACACTGTAAGAAACCTCCATTTTCTCTCTTTTTTTGCGGTACTGGGGATTGAACCCAGGGCCCTTCTACCTCCGAGCTACACCTCCAGCCCTATTTTTTATTCTTTATTTTGAAACAGAGTCTCACTGAGTTGCGGAGGCCTCACTAAGTAGCTGAGGCTGGCATTGAACCTGCGATTGTCCTGTCTCAGCCTCCCAAGTACTGGGATTACAAGCGTGCGCCACCACACCTGGCTTTTTTTTTTTTTGGGTTTTCACTAATGCTGTCATGTGTCTTATTTCTATTTATGATACATTATTTGACATACATTATTTTTGCTGTATATCAATTATCCTATTAAGATATGATATATTTGTACATGAACATAGTATAACTTCATCAATTTCACTGCCCAACACCTTCCCTTTCCCTCTTCTCCATCCTCATCCTCTCTCTGGTCTTTCTTCTATTTTCATGAAATCTCTCTTTTCCCTCCTAGCTTCCCCATATGAAAAAAACATATGACCCTTGACTTTCTGAGTCTGGCTTATTTCACATAATGTGTTGTTCTCCAATTCCTTTACTAATTACCTCTATTGTTTGTATGTTTTCTGTTTCATGAATTATCATATAAAAAGATTAAAAAGTAAGGAAAATACCATTAGCATTTATCCTTGCATTACCATTTCTGGCTCTTACTTCTTTGTGTAACCCAATTTTTTATCTGGTATCATTTTCCTTTTGCTTGAAGGACTTTGAAGATTTGTCATAGGGTAGTTCTGCTGGTGACAAGTCCTGTCAGCTCATTTGGAATGTAAAAGTCATTGTTTTGCTTTTACTTTTGAAACATATTTTCTCTGGGAATACAATTATCATTGATAGTTTTTTCTTTTTAAAATTTATAGCTATGCCAGGTGTGGTGGCACATGCTTATAATCCCAGTACTTGGGAGGCTGAGATAGGAGGATCGCAGGTTCTCGGCCAGCCTCTGCAACTTAGTGAGACCCTGTTTCAAAATAAAGAATGAAAAATAGGGCTGGGGGTGTAGCTCGGAGGTAGAATGCCACTGGGTTCAACCCCCAGTACCGCAAAAATAAATAAATAAATAAAATAAAATTTATAGTTATAAATTAAATTTTTGTGGCTTACCTAGATTCTGACAAATAAGCAGCTATCTCTCTCTCTGTCTCTCTCTCTCTCTTTCTCTCTCTCTCACACACACACACACACACACACACACACAGTCTTTACTTGTAGCTCCTTTTAAGATTTTTATTTTTTTGCTTAGCCTTTGATGAACTTCTTCAATCTATAATATTAGAGTTTTAATTGGATTTGATACTGCAGTAGTTATTTTGTCAAACTGTTTTCTTTCTTCACATTTCTATTTTTCTGAGACTGTAGTTCACACATCTATTATTTTAATATTTTGAGACAGGACACAGGTAACTGAAGGTCTGTCCAGTTTTTCAGATGTTTTTCTATATGAGCTTTATTTTGAGTAGTTTCATTACTATGTCTTCAAATTAATTTGTCTTTTCTTTCTATATTTCTGCTTTGATTATAATCCTGAAATTATTTAATTAAATATAATATTTTTTAATCTTGCAAAGTTCCATTTGAATATTTATAGCTTTTTAGTTCCTAGTTTGTTCATGTTCTCTTTCACATACCTAAACATCATCATGAAGTTTATTATATATGTTTTAAGATCCTTAATCTCCATTACTTCTGCGTATGCTCCTGTTAAATAATTGTTCTTCTGGTTATGAGTCGTAGTTTCCTGCTTCTTGCATACCTGGTAAGTTTAGACATTATCAATTTTACATTGCTGGGCATTCCAGTTTGCTGTATTCCTTCAAACATTCATGAGCTTTTTAATTTTCTCTGTGGTGTGAAGTTAAGTTACTTCAGGTCACTATTGCCTCTTTGAAGTTTTCTTTTAACTTCTTCATTGTGAATGCAAAACAGCCTTTAGTTAGGTCTAATTTAGACACACATCTAAGGCGATGTCCTTCAGGAGATATGATAATTACCCTGTAAATTTGATGTTTCTCCACTCTGGATGGTAGGATTGTGAATGATTCCAATGCATAGATGAGCTTCAGGAATTATTTAATCTACTTACCATTTTCTGGCATTTACTCCCTGGTCTCATGGAATTCAAACCCATATATTTACACATCAGTACTCAGCAAAGACATCAGATCCCAGGGGCTCTTTCTCTTAGTAGTGTCCTTCTTTCCACTTCTCTGCCTTACAATTCTAGTGTTTTTGACCCCTGAACTCCTTTTCCTTTCAACAGTGTGGGGTCTCTGGGCTCCATTTGTGTCCCTTCTCATCTGTAGCCTGGAAGTTGCCTCTAGCTAGTGAGCCTGGACAGAGGACGCACCTCCTCAGTTGCCCTGGATTGGGGATTCATAGTCCTTTACTGCCTGTTTTCCAATGACTACAAACTATAGCTTCATGCATTTTGTTCAGTCTAGTATTTTTCTTTTCATCCTGGGAGAGAAATTTCTATAGTAGTTAGTTCTTTGTGGAAGAAAAATTATTTCCGGGAGTTTCATGAGCATCTAATTTTTACTGCTTTTTTTTTACTCTTTTTTTTTTTGCGGTACCGGGGATTGAACCCAGGGGCGTTCTACCTCTGTGCTACACCCCCGGCCCTATTTTTTATACTTTATTTTGAAACCGGGTCTCACGAAGTTGCGGAGGGCCTCACTAAGGAGTGAGAGAGAGAGAGAGAGAGAGAGAGAGAGAGTGCTGAGGCTGGCCGCGAACCCGGATCCTCCGGTCTCCGCCTCCCAAAGTACTGGGATTACAAGCGTGTGCCACCATGCCCGGCTTTTTTTTTTTACTCTTGCTAAGTAAAAATTATCCCTAAACATAGCAACCTGAACAACAATTTTACTTTGCCCACATTTTATTATGTAAGACATTTTGTACAGTATGGGTGGCCAGTGTTTGCTTGGGATCTCTTACAAATGGTTGCAGTTAGATGGCTGAAACAGATTGGAGGTCCTAGGTGGCTCATTCACATGCCTACAGTTGGTGCTGGTTGCCAACTGGCCTGTCTAGCATGGTACATTCTGTAAAGTTAATGTCATATTACATCTGGTTTTCCGTATAGTGAATATCCCAAGTGGAAGAAACATAAGCATTATTGATTTTTATTATATGGATTTGGAAGTCATATGGGATCACTTGTAACACATTCTATTGCGGAAGGACAAAGAAGTCTATGCATGTTCAAGGGAAAGGGACACTAGGTTCCACCTTTCAATGAGAAGAGTATTAAGAAGGTTACAGTCATTAAAAAAGTCTCATCTCTATTAAATTTCTTCCTGCTTGAAACACAACAGCATTTTGCTTTTCTGACTAAACCCTGTAACAATAGAACTAAAATAGGTAATGTTGGTTTAGTAAATGGGTGGTAAGCACCAATGAAGAAGACGTAGTAGGCAGAACATGATGGATCCCTGTTATACTACAGTGATGTTTGGTACAATTGTCACTTGTTTTATCTTGGAAGTAGATCCTTCTAAGGGAAAGTTTAAAAAGGAGCAACAATGTATTGGTTACTATTAGAAGCATTTACCTAGGTGTTTTAAGAAAGAGATTAGCTCATGCAAGAATTGACTGATTTTCAAGCAGAGATCAAATGTAATAGATAAAGTCCAGAGTACAAGGGCCTTAGAAGATTGGAAAAGCCGATTGTTTCTCAAAACCAAATGCTTAGACTTGTAAAAGGCCTTAAGTGACCAAGAATAACTTTACCCATACTTACCATTTTTTCAGATGTCCTCACAACATAGCCATTACTTTGAGAGAGATGGAATGAGAAAGCATTGAGATAGGCACACCTTCAGGTTCGGTTTTGGAAACAACTTTGGGTGTTATTACTAGGGGCAGGGACCTAGTTAGAAATAAATAGAGAAGAACCACAAGCGTCAAAGGACAGAGTTTGCTAATGATGAGCAATTTAAAACAATAACAACATTAAAGTTCCAGGATCTAAAGTAACTGTAAAATATGTTCAGTGCCTAAGGAAGACAAATATTTCTCATATTTAACTAGATAATAATAGATATTGCACAAGGAAATAATTCAAGAAGGAAAAACTAGGGTTCTCAGAGAATGATTCTTCCCAGATTTATTTAGGATATAATTAAGAATATTTCCTCATCTTCAGGGTATGGGGCCTTTGCAGTGCCTCCCAAGCAGGATTTCATCCCTTCAATGAGCTAGTGACTGATTCGTGTCATCCATTCCCATGTTTTTTCAAATCGGAGATATTATTGGAGGCTCTTTGTCATGCTCTGCCAGTGGGTGTTTTAGGAATGGGGAGGAGACAGCATGTCTTTTTGGTTCCTAGGTTACTAGATGATGGATAATGCATCTGAATCTGATGACAAGGATTATGCATCAACTGCAGTCTCTATACCTTGACCAACACATACTCATGTTTAATAGTTTTTTTTGTATTTTATCTGAAGTTTGAACTTAAAGCTGAACTTCCTATGATTTTATTTTCTTGAATGGCAACTTCACCAGGGGTAAGGCAGTATATTTCTGAAAACCAGGAGATTCTTGGGTACTATTGATCTTCTTTTTCTTTCCCACTTGAATTATTCTAGTTGTATCCTCATCGTTATGCAAACTATTGCTATCGTCATGATAAATTTGCTTGCTTTGGTTAACTCCAGTCAGTCGAGATACTGAGAATAGAAAAAAAAATTATAACAACTAACATACTATGTCACTTTCCTACTCAAAAAGCATCAAAGATTATTCTTTGTTGTGAGATAAAATTCAAAGCCCTAAGCACAGAATTCAAAGCTATTCATGCTCCATGCCTTTCTTCTGCAGCATCGTTGAGTGAACTCCTTGATCCAACAGGGGGTGTTTTCATGGATGCATGTTTCCTCCCATGAACCTATCCAACTCTGAGACTTAAAGTCCTCCATTTTCTGTTAAACCTTATCTTATCATTCAGGCAACGAAAGGTATCTCCCTCTAAAATAATATGATATGATAAGATAGGTTTGCACTCATTATAATGTAGTTCCCCAAATTGACAGAAATCTCTTTCCTCAGAACCACATTGAATTTTTGAAGTATTTTAAATTATACATAAGAACCAACATGTACCATGTGCTAGGGTTGGTGCTAAACTCTTGATTATATATACATATATGTATATTATTGTTATAGTTAATTGTTATAATTTTAACTAACCTTAAGTGTCCCACAAAAGCTCATGTGTTGAAGACTTGGTCCCAGTATTGACAGTGGTGTTCAGAGGTGAGGCTTTGTGGAAGTGACTGGATTATGAGGGCTCTCACCTTATCAGAGCACTGATCCAAGTGGGCTATTGGGAGGTGGTGTAAACTTGAGGAGGTAGCGATTAGTTGAAGGAAGTAGATCACTGGGGTTTGTTGGTGAAGCACATACCTTGTCCCTAGCCCCTTCTTTTCACTCTTTCTCTCTCTGCTTCCTGGAGACCATAAGATGAGCAGCCCTGCTCTGCCACATGCTCTCCACCAAGATGTTCATCACTGGGTCTAAGTGATGCGGCCAAATGACCATGGACTAAAACATCTGAAACCAGGAGAGAAAAATGAACATTTCCTTCTTCAGTTGCTTTATTTTAGGTATTGTGTCACAGTGATCTAAAGCTGATTATGTACGTATACATACATACACACATATATACATACACATATATATATTCAGTTAATTATCAAGTATATTCAAAACAATGTATAAGTAGGTTCAAGTTTTATCTTACTTTAAGATAAAAACTCTGAGGAACAAAGAAGTTATACCACTCTATTATACTGTATATATTATTCTGTAAGGCATATTGTCTCAGTCAGCATTCTCACTGTTATAATCCAAGACAACTGACCCCACAACTTAGAGGAAGGAAGGTTTATTTGCTCAGTTTTTTTTGAGATCTTGGAGTTCAGTCTATGTGTGACTGAGATGTGGAGCTGGAGTTCAGGCCATGACAGCGGGAAGCAGAGATAGGGAGAAGTCTTGGGCTCTGCTCCACACATCATGGAGGCAGGAAGCAGGAGAGAGTGCAAGCAAGCAAGGGGATTCAAAGACACAAACACCATCTCTAAGGCCACATCCCCAGGGACCTACCTTCTCCCACCACACCCCACCAGCCTAGGTTTCCACCCAGATAAATCCATTACCGTGGATTTATCTTCTAATGAAATTACAGCCCTCAGGACTTAACTCTATCGACCCTGAGCATAAATACATGAGCTTTTCAGGGGCATTTTATATCTAACCATATCACATGTATTTTCCTAATTTAGAAAGTAGAAAAAAATTAAATTCTTCTGATTTACTGATTTTCAAATTCTACATATTAACTAGAGATAACTATTATATTGATGCATATTTTTCCACTTTCTCTATGTATGCCTGCATCTATGAATATCTTCTCACTGTATTTTCCCAACCCTAGTAAAGTTGAACCTGTTTTCATACGTAATGGGCCATATTCATATGTCCTCTGTGAATGGCCCATTCATATTCCTTACTTATTCCCATCAGATTGTTCATTTTGTTCTTATTGATTTTAGCACCTGTATATAGGTCAGTGTAATTACTGTGTCTTTTATAGATGTTGTAAATATTTTTATCAGTCTTCTGGTTGAATTTTAACTTCATTTGCCATGTCTCCTTTTGGCTATTTATAGCTTCTTCTGTTTCAAAAGGTTTTTTTTTCTATTTAAATTTTGATATACCTCACCCCTTACAATTGATTCTGCACTAGGTACCTGGAGTGATCTTTTAAAAACAGAGATCAGATCATGTCATCCGTCTTCTTGAAAAACTTGGGTATCTTCCCATTAAAAACATACTCTTATTGGTCTTCATTATCTTCCTTGGGCAATCTCACACTGTACTGCTCTTCTCAACCTCTGTTCTCAAGTTATAGAAAGAGCTCGCTTTTCATCTTGAATAATGCTTTCTTTCTAATGTCAGGTGCTTCATGAAATGTTGTTCCCTTATATGGGATGCTCTTTCCTCATCTCTACTTGTATTGATGTTATTGGTTGAATAGTTCCCCCAAAAGGTATGCTGATATCCTTGCCCTCAGTATCATAGAATGTGAACTCATTTGAAAATAGTGTCTTTACGAAGTTCTCTAAAACAAGGTCATTAGGGTTGGTCATAATCCAATATTGTTGATATCTTTATAAAAAGGAGAAATTTTGATATGGAGACAGACATACACTGTGTTGAGGTAGGATAGGAGGAATAAAAGTAATGGCTAAAAAGGAGACAAACAGGGAAGAAAAGGAAGACTGTAGTCTTAAATCTAAAAACTCCATAATGACCCCTATCATCTATATCTAACCCTACAGGACCTGTTTTTCCTTAGGCAAATATCCCCCAAAATTTCTCACCTTTAATCCTAAAGGCCTATCCCCCCACCAAACATTTCTAAGATGATTGGTAAACAAAGGATCCATAAGAAAGGTCTGACACTTGGTCAAGCTCAGGCACCTCTCAGCCATCACCCATTGATCCATTGATCGAATGTCAGGAACCTGAGGATTCTGAGGAAAACCCAACATCCATCCCTACTATGCACCCCAGAACTCTAAAGACCCCAAGATTGCTCTCTCCCTCTTGAGATGGTCCATGTTCTCCCTTAAACGGGTATCTCCCACTTTCCTAAATAAGTCTCTGTCTTTTTCTCTGACTGGTACATGCTGAAATTCTTTTCTGTCATGGAAGCCAAGAATCCACACTGATCCTGAGTTCCTGAGGTGAGGAATGAACCTGACAACTCCCCCCCCCCCCGGACAATGTGACATGTGAAAGACACAGGGAGAAGACTCCCATGAGTCTGGCATGATGCATCCATAGCCAAGGAATGTCCAGGAGTGTCAGCAAACATTGGAAGCTAGAAGCAAGGGAGGGTTCCCCTTGAGAGTACTAAGAGAAAGCTCTGCTGATACCTTGATTTCAGATTTCCAGCCTCCAGAACTGAGGGAACACATTTTTTGTTGTTTTAGGTCACCCAATTTTGGATACTTTTTTTTGGCAGACCTAGGAAACTGGTACATCTAGCTTCTTCTCATCCTTCACATCTCAATAGTAGTGCCCTCCCTTACCCACTAGGAGGTGTCTTATCCTCAAAGAACCCACAGCTTCCAGTCTTTCTGGATCTCAGAACTCTATTTTCTTCATAGCATGTGTCAGTAATAATTCAGGAAAATAGAAATCATTTAATATATCATAAGACAGGAATCTATTTTTAGAGAATTATGTGCAAACATTGGCGGGAAAGAGGAACAAAAACCCGAGAATAGTACTGCTCATCTGAGAAGTCAGGGATTTCAGAAAATCAATGCCAATTGACACAGCTACTCCCAGTACAACATAAATAGCTTTTCTGAAAAACACATTATAAAATCCCACATCTGGCAAAGACATAACATCTGCCTATGCAAGGGTGAGAGGAACTTCTCCTGTCCTTCTGAAAGTCCTGAAGGTTCAAGTCTACTTAATAAACTGGCAAAAGATTAACAGGAGAAAAAGAATACAAATTTATTAATGTGTGTAAGCACAGTGGTATCAAGATTGGAGAAAGATTGCCCATTATCTAATAGATTCAGAAACTTACACATCCTACTTTGTAGAGGAAAGGAAAACAGGGTATGTAGTTAATTCAAAGAGTTGGTAAATGTTCTTTAGGTTAAATGAAGGGGCCCAAAGCACAGACAACAGTTTGTGGCAAAGTTTCTTTGGGCTCTGGGGGAGGTGAGGGATGGAACTCACTGTGAACAAGGTTGTCATATTATGCAGATGAAGTCCTCTGGTAATCTCTCAGACCTGCCCCCAGAAGAATAGATAAAATAATCTGTTTGTGGGAGGGGGTGATTCTTTCATTCTCTGGTGATTAACATTTCTTGGTCATTTGATGAGATTCTCAGGAGGAGGGTTCAATGCATTTCCATTGGAAGAAGTTTTCTCAGTCAGATAAAAGAATTTCAGAGAAAGCTCCTCCCTGTGCTTCAGGAGAGAAAAAAAGCCCAAAGATGATAGCAGACTGGGGTTGTGAGAAGGTCCAAGGAAACTTAGCTGTAAGACTACTTCTTCAGCTCAAAATATCAAAGCACCACATTTTAGGATATTATTTTCTGAGTCCCAACACTTGTCACTGAAGAACAATATTATAACTTCTCTATTATCTTTCTGTATTAGTCAGCTTCTCTTCACTTTAACTATATAAATGAGGAAATTAACTTATAAAGACAAAATTTTTATTACTATTCATGGTTCTGAAGGTTTCCATTCATGATCAAGTAGCTCCAATGTTTTGGATCCCTGGTAAACAGCACATCATGGCAGGAGTTGATGGCAAAACGAGCTACTTCCTCATCAGCCAGGAAGCAAAAGAGAAAGAGGAAGGGTCCAAGGTCCCACAATCACTTTGAGGGCATGCCCCCAATGACCCCAGGACTTCCCATAAGGACACCTACAGATTCCACAACTTCCCAATGGGATCTCCCTGGGAAAAAAAGCCTTTAGCCTTTAACACATGGTCCTTTGGGGGACATTTCACATTCAAATTATAAAACCTCTCTTATACCAGTCTTTCACCCCTATCTTTTGTTGACAGAATCTACTTTACAACTAGCTAGCTGATCTGGACCTCCTGTTAAGGGAAAAAACACAGGAAGAGAAAATTGAGTTGAAATAGATATTGAGGGAATTAAACTTTTGGACACTAAATATCTGTACACAACTGTCCACTACTATCTATTCCAAACAACACTGGTAATAACAGTATACTTCAATCTAATGTTGGAAACTATCCTTGATACAAAAATGCACAAAAAGTAATCAAATGTTTCACCTATGATTTTATTTATTGCTGAGTGACCTTCATTCCTTTTCAGATTCAGTCATATTCTGTCAAAATTGGCCAGATATAGACTGTGTATTAATGGTTGTAAATTTTAGTTCTATAAGTACAACTTATGTATAATGGTAAGCAAAGATGAAAGTCATAAAAAGAAATTAACATATGCAAATATGTGCATAGCAAAGCAAAGAAAAAATAAGCATAGCTACTGAAATCCTCATTTTCATAGTTGGACAGGAGGTCAATGTTGACCTTCATATCTTTCAATTCTTCTATTCCCCATTCTGTGCTCCCTTTGACTTCAATTGTTTGGGGCTCCTTACTTGGTATGGAATGTAAATAATTTAATTATGAACCGTCTTGGTAATTAATGGCCATGCAAATAACAAATCACCTTCTTCCATGTTTTAATACTGGATAGAAGTACAAAGAGTCCACATCAGAATCTTATGGGATAACATCATAAAGAATGAAAGGCTTTGGATTCCATGCTTAGGGATCTGAACTTTATCTCTGCAGCAAAGAAGAGTCTTTGAGATTTGCAGAGTAGAGGAATGATCTGGTGTGTTAGCTCAGTTAGCTAGGGTAGGTTGAATTTTCTGTTCTTGTTATATAGGATTGTCGATAGAGAAAAATCCAAAGCAAGGAGGTCACCCATGACTGTAAGCAGTGCGTACAATACGGTGATGAGAATGCTAACAATAAAGAGTGGGAAAGAAAAGAATCAACAGTACTTGAGCTTTGATTAGATATGAAGTGTAAGGAGAAGGAAGATACTGACCCTATAAGAAAGTTTTAGCCGGGCGTGGTGGCGCACGCTTGTAATCCCAGTACTTTGGGAGGCAGAGACTGGAGGATACGGGTTCATGGCCAGCCTCAGCTCTCTCTTTCTCTCTCTCTCTCTCTCTCTCTCTCTACTTAGTGAGGCCCTCCCCAACTTCGTGAGACCCGGTTTCAAAATAAAGGATAAAAAATAGGGCCGGGGGTGTAGCGTGGAGGTAGAACGCCGCTGGGTTCAGTCCCCGGTACCGCAAAAAAAAAAAAAAAGAAAGTTTTGAGTGGGTGTGTGGTGGATGGAAATCAGTATTCAACCCAAAGGCAGAGTTACACTGGCACTTTTAAGTCCCTGAGAAGTCCAGAGGCAGAGTCAACTGCCACAATTATTTGTAACCAAAGGCTTCAGATTATCAGAACTTTTTAAGACAGATGACTGAAAGAGAGGATTTCTTTTCAGGATGGGGAAAAAGCATTTACTAAAGAATCAAAGTATTTATTAAAGTTCATTTTTTTCTTCCTAATGGGACGTTTTATAATTTGGCAAAAGGAACAACTGCAGAAACAGTTGAAAAATATCAGATTATTTAATTACAGGAAGTTTATTCTTTTTCTTTTAATATTTATGGTATTAAAAAAAAGTTCCTGCTGTCATGTCAGGGAGATTAATGATGCACTAATTTTCAAAACTTGTAATTTAAGACAGCAATTAGAAGTTGAATTTTTATTTGCTGAGACAGTATATTAGGGTTCAGTCACAGAGGGAGAACTGCTCTGAGAAATACGAAGTTAAGAATTTATTTTATTATTAATATTTCCACAATGGTGGGAGCTGGTGAAGAATCTCTGGAAGGCTGTCGTCTCTGTTCCTGGAGGTGACCTGAGATACAGTGCAGGACCACAGGACTCACAGCGGGGTGGGGAGAAAGAGGGCAGACTGGAACCCATAGGGACAAGCTGGAGCCCACGCCAGCTCTCACTACCCCAAGCCTTGGCCAACCCTCAGGATGAACTGGAACCCTTCACGCAGTGCTGCTCACGGGGCTGGTGCAAGATCCAGAAAACTGGAAGGAAGAAGTCTAGCAGGAGCGGAGAGAGGGTCTAATAAAAAACACACCCAGATTTAGGAAGGAGGAGGATTTACTTTAAAGTGAACAAGATCTCCTTAACTTTCCTCCTTTCATTTGACTAGACTTAAGATAGGCTTTTACCTGACTGTAGGCCTTTACCTGACTGTAGGCCTCTAACCTTTCTTTTCTTAGAGCACTTACTTTTGGTAACTATATGAGCCAGCTTTTTGTCACTGTGACCAAAAATACCTGACGAGAACAACTTAGAAGAGAGAGAGAGTTTATTCTGGCTCATGGTTTTAAGAGGTTTAGTCCATGGTTGGCCAAATCCAAGGAAGACACATTATGGTGGCAGGGCATGGCAGAGGACAGGTGCTCAGCTCAGGACAGCCAAGAAGCTAAGAGAGACAGACAGACAGACAGACAGACAGACACACACACACACACACACACACACACACACACACACACACCAGGGTCAGATATAATCCTCAAGGCCACACCTCCAGTGCCTCACCTCCTCCAGCTGTGCCTCACCTCCTCCAGCTGTGTCCACCTCCTCCAGCTGTGCCCACCTCCTCCAGCTATGCCCCACCTCTGAACCATCCTGCCCTGAAAGCCAGGCTTTCAACACATGGGCTTTTGGTGGAATATCCCAGATCCAAAACATAATAAGAGCTTAGAGTTATAAATTCTTTCTCTCCTCCATGGAAATACCTTCTCCTAGCTTCTGAAGAAGAAAATGTCTTTCTCAAGGGCCTGAGTATGATCTCTTTGAAATTTAACTATTAAAGGAGAGAGCATCTCTCTTCCCAAGTCTCTGTGGGAGGGTAGGAGCCTAATTTTATGGGTGTCAATTAGCAAACACAGATGGATTAATCACAGAGAAGAACACTTGCAAACTCAGGAATAACTCAGTGTGCTGGACACATTCCATCATCAACCTCCCCCTCACATCTTCTAGTACTTTTCCACAAGCTCACCCCAGTACTTAAAAACTCCTCAACTTTTGGTTCAGTAGAATTGAGCTCAATCTCTCTCCCTTATTTCAGTAGTTTTGAATGAAGTCTTCCCTGTAGGTTTAACTTGTCTAGCATAATTTTTACCTTGACAAAAGAATTATTGGTAAGGAGATGAGGGAGGACTATGGCAATAGGGAGAAAGCTATTCCCATAAGACCTCCCATCATCTAACCCTCTTTTAGAGGGAGGAGCAAACAAGGCTGGAAAATAAGGAAAGTGGGGAAGTGGGATGGAGATGTGGCAGATAGTAAGTAGATCAGAGAATGTTTCACCCTAAGGAGGCTATTTTCAGGTGGAGCCATTAAAATGGAGTTGTATGCTGGTCACAATTTAGGGACCTGGAGAAGGAAAAAAGTTAATCAAAGTTTGGTTCACAAGCATTTTGTTCTTATTTATTGATGGGGATAGGTAGTTCATTTAATCATTTACGAAGCATAAAATGGAAATTTGAAGGCTTTGCGTCTGATCTTATAGGCAGACAAAGGGGCAGGGGTCATAAATCTTAACTAGGTCTCAGGTGGAATCGTATTTTTTGCATAAGTTGTTTTCTATAACACACAAGGGTGTGTGGATGTCAGGTGAGGGAGGAGTTCTTACCCATCTCTGTTTTCTGGGAGTATGAGGCTCAAGTAAAACTCAGCATCATTAGGAGCCACAGGCTTGCTGCTGCCCCACACCTATCAGGGCAGCAGATCAGCAGCAGGGTGAGGAGTAGGATGAACTTCATAGGAGGATGCTCATGCTTCCTTTCTACCTCTCTAGTCTCTAGTAAGCATTTCTTATAGCAAACCCTAACTTTAGACCATACAATAAAGGGAATTCTGGAAAATACAGTTTCAGCTTGGCCAGGTTGATGCAGTACAAAGTAAACTCAATGAATAAAATGAAAAAAAAAAGATGCACTCTGATTCTGAACAACTTGAACCATGAGAATAAATACAGCATAGTATGTAGGTCCCAATTGTATATGGCTAGAAACAATCTCAGTGATAAGGTGTTACATGGATAAAAATCGGTAATTATTTCAGAAGCGTCTTTGGCCTTAATTAGTGCAAGCTCCTTGTTATGCCTATGGTACTGACACCTGGTCTCATGAACACTGGCTACGTTATTTTCCTGTGTGTATGTGGTACTGGGGATATAACACAGGGTCATTCCAGCCTGTTTTATTTTTTATTTTGAAACAGAGTTTCACTTAGTTGTTAATATCCTTGCTAATTGCAGAGGCTGGCCTTGAACCTACAGTCCTCCTGTCTCAGCCTCCTAAGTACTGAGAGTAAAAGCATGCACCACTATGCCTGGTGCCGCATTCTATTTTAATTATTCTTTTATTGGTGTGAGGGTCTTTCAAACTAGGTTTTGATTCCCAAGGTCAGGAAACCTATCTACTTCTTTTGATTGCTAGTACATAGATTGTTTCTAACCCACAGACAGTGTAAGTTATAGGTTTGTTGAAAGAAAGGTTGAATGAGGCAGTGACTTTCTAAAAGATGAACATTGAATTTAGAGCTTCAACAAAGGAAAGAGACAAGTTATATAAAAAATGAAAATTATCTATTTTTTGGTGTGGTCCAGCATTCAAATTAAAAGAGTGCCTTATTCTAGCACTTTAAGTATATCAGCGAGAGCCCTAGAGGTACAGTCAACTAGCACAGTTATTTTTTAACAAGTGGTTACAGGTTATCAAAACTCTTTAAGGGAGATGATTGAACTAGAGGATTTATTTGCAAGGCAAATTTCTTTTCAATGTTCAGTCTTTTGTTGCATTTATTTCATTTTGTTAAAAAGTACTATACACAGAGAAATGTGGTTCAAACACACACATACACACACACACACACACACACACACACACACACACATACAAACACCTTTTTTGGGGTATTAAAAAAATCTATAATATGTGTCCTCGCCATATTAGAATCACTGCTTTTTTCTTTTGCGGGGCCCGACATTGCCTCTGACCCACTCAGTTATCTGCAAGGGGCCACTTCCTAACCTGGGCCTGATGGAGCCCAGGCTTGCTCCCTCCTCTCTAAACACCTAGCCCACTTCTCTTTGACATGTCGCTTTCCCGTGTCCCTTTCTTTTCCATCACTGACATCACACGCCTCCCTCATGATCCTCTCAAGCTATTCCTGGTTCTTTACTATTTCCTGTAAGAGAACAGACTATCCCTTACTGTATAAAAATGCTTACATTTATTTAACCCGTACAGAGAAATCTAAAATTGTACATATTAATGGGGTTGATATGACATTTTAATATCCTATCAATGTGCATATTGTGCAATGTTCAGGTTAAACATATCTGTCTTCTCAAAGATTCATTTCCTTTTGGCAAGAACTTTTTCAAAATCCTTTTGTCTAGCTTTTTGAAACACACAGCACATCCTTGTTATCTATAGTCACCCTGCTCTGCAATGGCACACAAGAACTTCTTGCTCCTTCTACCTGTTCCTCACATTTAAATGCAGCAAATGAGTGTAATAAGAAGGTCCAGCAAGGCTCTGCCTGCAAGGAAAAGATGCTTTCATCCCACGTCTCAACCGTTGCCAAGCCCCAAATCATTTCCCTTTCTACCCTTCCTTTAGTTTGTTCTTGTATTTGTTTATACTTAATCCAGTGTCACTCAACCTGTATGTCAGTATAACATTTCTGCATAATAAATGCACTTACTTAACTCATTTAACAAACAGCAATAATAATCACTATACCATTGGCATTTTTAAGCACTATTCAAGGATGAATCATGTAGCGCTCAAAGACTTCATGAGGAAGATGTTATTTTTAATCTCCATTTTATAGATGAGAAAACTAAGGCCCAGAGAATTTAAGTAATTTATCCATATTATAGCTAACAAGTGGCAAAGTCAATATTGAAATCTGAGAAGTCTGCCTCTAGAGACCAAACTCCTCCTCTCCTCTCTACGAATGTTCTCTTCCAAGATAGCAGAATTAACTAGAAAAATTAAAAGACAAGAACAAGACTAATATGACAAAAACTGAAAGACAGATTAAGTCAGATTAAGAAACAGACCAGAAAAGATGAACAATGCCACAGGATAAGAGTAATCAGAGAAGAGAAAGAGGAAGGTGGGGATGGAGAATGATAGTCAGAGATGCATACACTCAGAAAAACAGAAGCAGAGAAGAAACAGAAAAGACAGGAGCACAGGCCCAAGACACTCCGGTTTAGAAAAAACAGTGGATTAAGTATCTTGTTATTTCGTGACCCATATAGTTTATTTTCCCCCTGAACTGCAAGCCATTCTGAGAAAAAGTTGAAATGTTTAAAATACAAATAAAGGAATTTGCATTGAGTCAAAGATAGTCTGTGAATGAAAATGGTAAGAAATAATTTAAAAGAATGTGGGAAAGTCCTGTTAAGAGGAGTGGTTTAACAAAGGCCTGTGACACATGCAGAAAATAATTGGCAATATTGATTATTTTTGGTGTGTGTGTGGTACTGGGGATTGAAACCAGGATTATTCTACCTCTGTGCTACACCCCCAGCTCCATTTTATTTTTAATTTTGAAGCAGGGTGGTCTCGCTAAGTTGCTGTGGGCCTTGCTAAGTTGTTGAGGCTGGCCTCAAACTGGCCATCTTCCTGTCTCAGCCTCCTAAGTCCTGGGATTATAGGTGTCCACCACCACGCCCAGCCAGTATTGGTTATATTGGTTATTTGGAGGGAGACCCTAGAATGTAGAATGCTAAAGAAGGACTTTATTTAAGTTATTTGGTGACCTGTATATGCTAAGGAGACTTAAAAGAGATATGCTTGCTGGGCATGGTAGCATGCATCTGTAAACCCAGTACTTGGGAGGCTGAGACAGGAAGATCACAGGTTCGAGGACAGCCTTAGTGACTTAGTGAGACTCTCTGCAACCTAGCAAGACCCCATTTCAAAACAAAGAATAAAAAAGGGGTCTGTGGATATAGTTTGGATGTAGAATTCCTCTGGGTTCAATCCCCAGTACACAGAGAAAGAGAGAGAGAGAGAGAGAGAGAGAGAGAGAGAGAGAGAAAGAGAGAGAGAGAGAGAGGTTTTTGAACTGGGTGATCCACACTCTTTAAATTTTCTGCACAGTGTTATTCTGGTGCCACCTTCAATGTATTAATTTTATACCAGAAAGATTTAGAGACTTCTTTCAGGTGATAGTGGTTGTTAGGAACAGGGGAAGACGTAGAGCCGTAAAAAGCCTAACAGTGACATATCTGTAGAGAAATTGTTCTGTGCCCTTCTTCACATTTGGAAGATGTGATGACTCCAGACGGCATAGAGGCAATGGCTAGAGAAGACATCCATTCCCCAGGAGCCTCTGAGGAGCTGTTGAGATTCCCTATAGCAGAAGGCTCTGCTTTGCACTTAAGTTTGTTCATTCATTCACTTGAATATGGGACTATAGATTTTCTTCACAGTTTTATTGAAGTGTAGTCAGAGTACAACAAACCACATATAGTTGATCCTTTTTATTTGCTGGTCCTGATTTGTGAATTAGCCTCTTTGCTAGAATCATGGTACTTTTGTAGCTTCAAGGATGTGTGCAGAAACAGCTCACATAAGCAAGGGTCCTTTCAACCATCCATTCAATGCCACATTTCCCACATTTGGGGGGCTTTTTTTTTCTATGATTTTGCTGTTTTAAATTGGTCTCTGAAGCCTAGCATGAGGTGTTGTCTAGTGTTCCTAAGCATAATAGGATTGTGATGTGTTTTACAGAGAAAATATGTAGTTTATATAAGCTTAATTCAGGCATGAGTTCTAGTGCTTTTTGGCTGGGAGTTCGATGGTTCAGGGCCAATGAATCAACACTATGGTCCATACCCAAAAGGAAGAGAAAATATGCCTACTTGTACATAAGGGTGTTCTAGAATGAGCTAAAGTAAAATTTATAGATGAACCTATGGAAAATATACAAGAGCAGCTGAATTTGTGGACTAATGAAATGACAACTGATAGAAAGAAAGGAAAGAAAGAAAGAAAAAAGAAAGAAAGTAAGAAAGAAAGAAAGAAAAGAAAAGCATGATATAACATTGTTGTGAAGCTAAAAGCTAAGACATTTACAGTTGCATTATCGAAGGTCAGGAAAATGTTAAGCCCTCCTTGGCCAGTGCTGACTGGCTTGCATATTTCAAAAGGTGACATCATGTGAAAACATTGAACTTAAGTCCTGTTCTGCAGATCAGGAGACTGCAGCAGAATTTTAAAAACACCTGCTACACGTTATGTGAGATAAAATGACATGAAAATCTGGTTTTCAGTGCTGATAATAGTGGCTTATTTTATAAGGCCATTGGTAAGTGACTATTACACAAAAGGCATTTTGGTTGAAGACAATGTTGTGACCAGAGGCTCATAGGAATTTAAGTTTGCATTTCCCAGGAGTAATAATTGATTATTCTTTAATTCATTGTTTGTGACAACTTTATAGAGCATAACTGTTTTGAATAAAGATAATTGGCTGTATATTTAAAGTACATAAATTAATCTATGCATATTCAAGAAATCATCACCAGAACAAAATAAGCATTTTTATTATAACCAAAAGTTTTCTTTTGCTCCTTTGTAGTCCATCCCTCCCTCTACTATTGGATTATTTTCCAAATCTATATATCAGTTTGAATGTTCTATAATTTTATATAATTGGAATATACTTTCTTTTTTGGTACTGAGGATTGAACCCAGGGGGATCCTACCTCTGAGCTACACCAACCCCCCCATTTTTTTGAAACAGGGTCTCACTAAGTTGCTGAGGCTGGCATTGAACCTGCGATTCTCCTGTCTTAGGCTCCTAAGTGCTGGGATTATAGGCATATACCACCACACCCATCCTGATTAAACCTTATTATAATCTAGTTTCTTTTATTTAGCATAATGATTTTGAATTTTTTCCATATTGGTGTGTGCATACATAATTGACTCCTTTTTATTACTGCGTAGTGTTTCATAGGATGAGTATAACCACCCATCTATTCATGGATGTTTATATAGATAATGATTTTGCTCTTACAACTGAAAGTCTTAGGACTATTTGTGTATAAGTGTTTATGAACATATCTGCTTGTATCTGTTATGCTTAGAGGCAGAATGTCCCCTGAAGAGCTCATGTATTAATATTCAGGGTTGATATAATTGAGTCACAAGGGTTGTAATCTCATCAGTGGATAAATCCATTCTAATGAGTTTATGGGGTGGTAACCTAGGCAGGTGGGGTGTGACTGGAGAAAGTGGATCCCCGGGGATGTGGCCTTAGGGACTCTACTTGGGTCTTTGAATCCCCTTGTTTCTGACTTCCATCATGTGAGAGCAGAATCTGTTTTGTCTGTCTGTTTGTTCATGTGTCTGTCTCTCTGTCTCTGTCTCTGTCTCTCTCTCTCTCCTTCCTGCCACTGCGCTCTGAGCTCCACAGACCTGGCCTGTCATAGACTAAACCTCTAAATCTCCAAAAACTGTGAGCAAATAAATCTTCCTTCTTTTAATTTGTGTGGTTGACTGTTTGGGATCACGGCAAACTACTACACGGAAAATACTGAGTGAGACAGTATCCCTTGGTTAAGTAGCCAGGAGTGGAATGACTGAGGCAGGTGCTAGGTGAAGGTTTATATTTTTAAGAAACCTCTCTAATATTTTCCAAAGTGGTGGTACAATTCTACTTTCCTATGAGTGGAGTATGAGAATTCAAATTGTTCTACTCATTCTAACACCTAGTATGATCGGCCATTAATTTTGACCATTCATATTTCAATATGGATTTAATTGTCATATCCCTGATAACAATTAATGTTGAATATGTTTTTATGTACTTTTTGGTCATATATACTCTTCTTGTCAAGCAACCATTCAAATCTTAACTATTTTTAATTGGGTTGATTTTATTATTAAGACATAAGAGTTCTTTGTATATTCTAGTTATAAACCTTTGTATGGTACATAACGGTGTGAATATTTTCTTCCAGTATGCGCTTGCCTTCTTTATTTTCCAAAATATGTCTTTCACAGAGAAAAAATTTTAAGTTTTGATAAATTCCTATTTATCTATTTTCTTTTTAAAATTATTTTGATACTTTTATTGGTACAGTGGATGAATGAGTGTTTTTGGTTATTGCCATTCAAAATGGGACCCATATTTTCTTCTACATCCCAAGTAGAACTTGCTCAGATAAATGAGTTTGATGATTACAGGGCAGGCACAATACAAGCCAGAGGACATTCCTATTACCTGTTACATCTAAATGTCTAGAGGCATCAGGCACTTCTGTAAGCACAGAGGTCTGAAAATTAAAAGCTTAAACAAAACAAGAGAGAATAGTGACTTAATATTCTCTTCATGGTGAAACAATAAACGAACACTTAGAACCTTGTTAGCACAAAATTAATTTATCTTCAGTTGCAAAAGATAACAATATTTCCAAAGATGTGTAGCCTTGTGATACTTATAATCTGGCTTCCTAAATGTATTCATTGAAATGCTACCGGTTTAACACAACATGGAAATGGAAAAGCGGCTATTTTCACTAGAATAAATAATTGCGTTGATGATCCATACTTTAGTTGACAGCTTCTACAGATCTTAAGGAAAGCCCAGCAAGTTGGAAACATAAACACAATTAGAAAATTAATGTTTGCGTCCAGAATGACTCCTCATCAGGATTCATGCATTTGCGTATCTTTTCATATCCTTGCATTAGCCAGAAAGCTCACTGCAATCCCACGTGCAGCACACATCCGGAGGGTCTGCATTTTGTCAGATACTCTCACATTCTTTTCCTCACACTGCACATTCTTCTAGTAACAGGCAGACCTCATAGATTGTTTTTGTCAAGAGCTTATTGGAAACAGAAATCTATTCTGTCTGCTAAATGTGAGGAGCAGAGATTCAAGTTCTGGCACAGCTAAACTGTCAACAAAATGCAATGATTGGGCTGATGGCCAGTTTTCTAATATTGACCTGGTTCTTAAGAATCCTAATAAAGTAAAGTAGCAGTGGCACCTACGGCCAAATGCATGACTTAGACACCTTCATATTTTACGAGGACCAATATCAGTTTTCTATGGCAACATGTAATATCAGCTTTATTACCTGTGATGTGTTCGCATCAGGTTCCTGACGAGTAGCACGCTCTCAAACACCAGCCAGTGCAGCACTGTGGGAATCAGGCACCCAGACTCCAGTGTTCAGACCTAAAACTTCCCACTTTTATGAAAAGTCCAATTGTTTGTGGAACCTGTTAACATATTTTAAATGATAATCTTCATTAAACCTCTCTGATTCAAGCTAGAAACAGTTTCATTATTTCTCAGAAGCTTAGGGTTGGAAAAGGATGACAATCAATTATTTTTCATTGAGTCACTCCCTTCAGGCAAGACCAACTTTATAGGAAATGTAGAGGCTTCAAACTATCACTCTATCTTTCTCCTAAAACATGCCATTTATGTAAAAGGTAATTTTAAGCTTTTTAAAATAAACCTTATGTCAGCTGAATTCATGCAGTTGTTTGAGATTTACCCGATACATAAAAATATAAAAATTGTATATATTAATGGGATAATGTGATGTTTTGATACTCATATCCATCATGTAATGCTTAAATCAGGTTAAAATATCTCTCCTTCCTTCCTCCCTCCCTCCCTCCCTCCCTCCCTCCCTTTCTTCCTCCCTCCCTCCCTCCCTCCCTCCCTCCCTTCCTTCCTTCCTTCTTCCTTCCTCTTTGTACTGGAGGCTGAACCCAGGGGCATTCTATCTCTGAGCTACACTCCTTCTCTATTTAATTTTTTATTTTGAGACAGGGTCTTATTAAGTTTCTGAGGGTCTCATTAAGTTGCTGATGCTGGCCTCAAAACTACAATCCTCCTTTCTCAGCCTCCCAAATACATTACAGGCATGCACCACTATGATAAGCTAAACATTTATCATTTCTGTATGGCAAAAAATTTTAAAATGATTTCTTCTAACTTTTTGAAATATACAGTACATTATTTTTATCTATAATCACATTACTGTGCAATAGCATAACAGAACTTCATGGTCTTACCTACCTTTAAATTAGTATGGAAAAATATACACTACCTAAAAGTTGATCAACCTTTCCATGTCCCCCTCTCTTCATTGATCTCCCAGCCTTTGTTAACCACCATTCTACTCTCAACTTCCATAGAATGAACTTTTTTAGATTCCACATATGACTGAGATCATGTGATCAAGAGCTCCTATTCCATGTAATATGCAAACTCAACCTAAACTTGTATGGATTTTCAGGGCATAGTTGGATATGAACCTTAGTTTCCAGTTACACTGAACTCTTATTATTTCTATTTCATTTTGTCCACATAGCACTCAACTAGAGTGATACATAGTATTTTTTCCTTAATTCCTCATAAACCACCCAGACAAATCATTTACGTCTGTAATAGGCTTTCTTGACACTCTTTATTTGTTTATTTTTTATTTATGATAGTACTCAGGAACCCAGGTATATTCTACCTCAGAGCTACATCCCCAGACCTAGTTTACTTTTTATTTTGAAATAGAGTCTTGCTAAATTGCTGAGGGTCTTGCTAAGTTCCTGCGGCTGGCCTCTTACCGGTGATGCTCCTGTCTCAATCTCCCAAGTATTTGGGTGATAGGCATGTACCACTGTGCCTGTCTCCAGGCTTTCCTGACATTTTAGGGCAATGGGGAAAAAAAGAATCCTTTTTTGCATCTCTGCAAAATTACCTCATTCTCAGACATCAGTTGGACACTTTGCTACTGGGAATTTTTCTGGGCACTTGCCTTACTATGCCACTTGACTCTGGTTCCCTTTTTGTTTCTTATGTTTTTTTTATATTTTCTTTTTTCAAGATTGCTCAAAAATAGGTCTCTTCCTTTCTAGTTAGTTTCCCTCAATTTATTTAACTGACTTCCCTTAACCTGTGTCTGGGGCTGCAGTTCCATATCCAAAGACCCATTAATGCCTCTGATAAAACAAAGGGCTGCCGTGCCCTGTCTTGTTTGTTAGCAAATCTGAAAGTTGGATAGCCTTTTCCCCCCTCATTCCCATTCCATAATTTCAAGTTGTCAGAGATATATAAAACCATTTTACAAGCCAGGCATGGTGTGCATGCTTGTAATTCCAGTACTTGGAAGGCTGAGACAGGAGGATCGCAGGTTCAAGGATAGCCTCAGCAAGTAGTGAGACTCTTATTAACCTAGTGAGACCCTGTTTTGAAATAAAATATAATAGGGCTGGGGGGTGTAGCTCAAAGGTAGAATGCCCCTGGGTTCAATCCCCAGTACCATATACAATTATTTTCCATCCATGGAAAGTTAAGCATATAATGGAAAGGACCGTTGCCAATGAGCTTTGGGAAATGGGTTCAATTTTCCCTTTTGTTCTGGTGAAAAATTTGTACCTGTTACTGTGTCTTTTGGATCACATTTTACAATGTGAACATGTAATTTTTGTACTGGGAGGACATTTGGGGGAAAAAAGGAGGATTAGAAATAGTAGTTCTTAATTTTTTCTGCCATTGTACACTGGATGTATGTAACTTGCTTTTTGTTTTTACAGGGGCTCACAGCCAAGAGTTTACCTTGCGTCTCAGAGGAGACTTTGAACTTTTGAGTGATGCTTAAACTGTTAAGACTGTGGGAACACTTGGAAATGGACTAAATGCATTTTACACTGTGAAGTGATCATTAGGTTAGGGGTACAGGGACAGAGTGTTAAGGTTTGGAAATAGAATGTCTCCCTAGCCCTCATGGAAACAAGGTAGCAATGTTGGAATTGGGGTTTGATTGCTAAGGAGGGGTCCCTGGGGCTGTGGGGTTGGGATTATATTTTCTTCCTCATACCCCTATTTGCTCTCTCTACTTCTAGCCTCCACAATGTGGGGAGCAGAGCCCATGATCTCCCTCTCTCTGCTTCCCACTGCCATGCCCCGAGCTCCACAGATTTGGCCTCACATGGATTGAATTCTGAAATCTCCAAAAAACTGTGAACAAATAAATATATCTTCCTCTAAGTTGTGTGGTCAACTGCTTTGGATTATAGCCATGATAATGTTGACCAGGATAGAGAGTATGACCAAATGCTACTGAATTAATTTCTGATTTCTGTGTCAAAGAATTGCCACTAAAAGAATAGCACCAGTGAAGATTTCATAACAAACTAAGACATGCTTCTAGCCCTCTTTTCAGCTATTTTGAAAATTATCTTATTAACCTTTTTTATTTACAAGTCATAGATCAAAATACAAAAATTACATATGAAGGTGTTGTACAGATTTGGGGCGTCTAAGTGTTAGGCTGCTTGACAGAAATGAGCAGGTGAGGGTAAATTTGTGAAACACCTGAGAGAAAGTTAAGCAAGCCTTCATGAATGGACAAAAGGGACTCCCTGCCTAGATGCAGTTAGATAACTGCAGGGATAGCAGGAGGCTAAACTTAACTAAACTAACTTAACTGCATGCATAACCCCCTGCAGGTTTTCCTGAGGTGGGGGGTCAATATGGTGGCACTAAGCTATCGCACAAAAAGAGATAGTAACCTCCTCAAATACATGAAGCTGAAAGGTTTCCAGACTGAATAAAGCGCCACACATGGAAGACTCACTGCAGTTTTCCCACTCTAGAAAGCAGCCCATTTCAGACCCTTTCTACAGAATGTAACCCTACCCTTTCTCTGGGATGTAACCCTTCATCATGGCTTTCTTTCACATTGTTGCCCCACTTCCCTTAATAAACCTCTTATGCTATATGTGCTCTCCATCTGAAATCTTTTGGGAAAAAACAAAAGAATCAAGGAAGAGATAACCACCTAATAACAATTTATTTCTATGAGAGATTGTTGTCTCATAGCCCAGTTATTCAAAAAATGTCTAATGAATCTGAGCTAGGAAGGCATGACGTTTCTCCACTGTGTTGGTCAACTTTGTGTTACTATAACTGCAAATTGTCCTATAGGAAAAGATATATCAACTTATAAAAAGAAAAGGTTCATGTTGGTTGGGATGATTGGTCTTTCAGGCCTGCAGGGGGCAGGGGAGAGCAGTGCATCATGGTGGAAGCTTGATATGGGGCAGACTGTTCACCTCATGACTGGAATGAAATGGAAAGAGAGAGACCAGGGTCCCAAAATGCCCTTCAAGGACATGCCATTAATGACCTAAAACTTCCCACTGGGTACTACCTCCCAATTTCACCACAGGCTGAGGATTAAGCCTTTAATACATGGGTCTTTGGGGAACATTCCAGATGCAAACTATGGCACACACTTTTCTTCAGCAGTTGATTATCTCAGCTGGTAATTTTTTTTTTTTTTGCTTTTTTCTCATTTACTATTTATTTTCCTTATTGTTCCTATAAAATACTATATTGAAAAATGACATAAATTAAAAATGAGTCAGAAGGGGCAAAGGACAAACAAAGAAACAAGGGACAAAGAATAAAGAAAATGGGGGCAAAGAATAAAAAAAGCACATAGAATGGAAAATGGGGTAAGACTTGCATAAAAGAACAACACATTATACTCAGGCCTTTTTGGAATGTATAGCAAGAAGATGGCAAATGATGGTAATTTGAGACAGCTCCTAGCTCTGTTCACATATGAGTAGGGCTGTGGATTGCAGAATTAATACCAACTCGATGCTCACAGGTTATCCTGATTGTTCTGTCAGAGTTGCCTTCACATTAACTTGGAGAGATTCTTTTGGTCATGGCAAATGGAGAAGAACAGGAGGAAATGCTCTAAGTACTTTATCTTCCTGGAGAGTCCTCATGGTGTTCACATTTCTTAGTATAGAATAACCAGCAATGCTTTTTCTTTAGGAAGGCACGAGATGTCCTGTGACGAAGGTTTGAGTGCTGGAAAGTCTTTGCAAAGTCTCTCAAATTCAATGACTTCTGGGTACAAATATACTTTGAGTCATATGAAAAGAAAAGTGGCTTTGTTCTCTGGAGTCTATTGGCATCTTTGAAGTGACTTTGTGTCTTTTCTTTTTCTCTAAGTTCCACTTAAATCAGCTTCCCAGAACTATAAATCCAAAGAAAATCCGTTGCTCAAATTAAGGGGGTAAATGATTTGAGGAAAGAGAAAGTAAGCGTTTTTACCTGTGTACTTGTCTGATTGCTATAGTAGACAAAATATTTGCAAATGTGTTGTATTATATTAACTATTGATAGTTTAGGATTCATTGGTGATAGAAAAATAGAATGTTTATATGTGTGTGCATGCCTATATTTCACGAATTCACTGCTAACTGTATTTACATATTATAGAGTAGATATGTGAGTAATACATTATTTTAGTTTAAGCATAATTTTAAAAAGGAACATCTCCAAAAGAATTTAGTATAGCTTAAAATTTAATATACATATTTTCAGGTAGAATTAGTCTTTAACTTTTAGAGAAAAGTGTATCAGATAATACAAAGTACAAGCAACTTTCTAGATCTAAAAACACTTTGTTGTTAAAGTACTACTTCCCAAATGGATTATAGTAGTTAAGAGTCTGTGAGAAATTAGGATGAGTGTGTTTACATGAACTGATGTAGGATACAGCTTCCTTTATTTTTTGAAAGGAAATGACTATCACCTAAATCTTTAATACCTTCATATCTCTTAATTTTAGTAAGTTAGAACTAGAGAATATTATGCTAAGTGAGATCAGCTAGTCTCAGAAAGTCAAGGTTCATATGTTTTCTCTTGTATGTGGAAGCTAGAACAAAAATAGGAAGCAAAAGAGACTTCAGTGAAAAGAGGAGAGAAAATAGTAGAATAGTGGAAGGGGATTGGGGGAGGAGTAGGGGAGGAGAAAATCAAGGCTCAAGAAAGGAAGCAGCTCAAATAAGGTTATGTCCATATATGAAGGTATCACTAGCAATCTCATTAACATGTATGGGGAGAGAGAAAGGGGGGATATATGGAGGAAAATGGACCAAGTGATGTGTGTGCGTATGTTTGTATCACTTTGAAACTCACTGTGATGTGTAATTACACTGTACCAATAAAAGTATATAAAAATGAAATTTTGAGTATACAGGTCAAATCTAGTTCTTCTAATTGCTAATACTGTAAACTTGGCTAATTTATAAAACCTCTGCATCTGTGCTACCTCAATCATATAATAGGGATGAAAACAGTACCTTCCTGGTGTAGTGATGGTGAGGATTAGACAATGCACATGTGTGTCTGGAATAGTACCAGCTGCATACATGTTAGTTTTTGTTATTACTCTGCTGCTTTAATCAAGAGGAATTCGTGTGATGGTTTAGGTATATTCTTGGGAAGCAAGCTATGAGAAAATTCAGATCTTCCCTTGGTGCACAGAGCTTCCCTTGCTGAGAGGCACACTGCAGACTAGCTCCTCAGGGAAAGCCTCTGCTGTCTTCCTGATGCATACCATACCACGGCACGGCACTTGTACTTTATTTCTTAGCCCAAGAACTTTTGATTCTAACACTGTCGATCTTTCACCTGTTCTAAATTTGCACACTTTACGTGAAACCTGCACCAAGAGGAATAAAATATTTCCTTTATGTGCTACAGGTTAATGTGAAACTATTGACCCTATTTATCAAAATCCACCTGAAAATTTTTCCTCTGCCCTGCTTTCCTTCCTCTTGAATACAAGCAGTACATTATACATAATCCGCCCTAATGTTTCTGATTTTACTACCTGGTATTAACATGGGGATTTGGTTTCTATATTTTTGTGCATGTGAAATTCACTGGAGCATCAATTAAACATTTAAAACCATTAAAATTTTAAAAGTGATTTAAGTTTATGTGCCTTAGGGCCTACTGTAGGGATTATATCACAGGCAGGGAGAAAGGAAGATTTCATTGGGATTCTGTTTCATCTAATTACATAGCACTGCCTCAATGGCACAAAGAGCCATAAAGAAAAAATATATAAAATAATATATATATATAAATATAAAAATATAAAAAATATATAAAAATATAAAATAATATATACACACATATATATGTACACATACATTGTATATATATACATAAATTATAACTATAAAATATAAGCATAAATTGTATATACACACACACACAATTCCAACTTTTACAGGATTTAGTTCAAATCAGCTTATGTGGAGAATTTGCACTGAAGTTGTTTTGAATTCTTTATATGTTTATTTATTTGTTTTTACACAGGAAGTAAGAAACTTGTTTTTATTATACACTATTAAAAATATTGACCCAAACTAGGGATCAATGAAAATCTTAAAACATTTCATGAATTACTTAATGGGTTAGAGTTAGTTTATAGCCAATGATAGATGAATCACTTTCTTGTAAATTCTCTTTTAATATTACATTCCAATTGGAAAGATATTTTTTGCCATTCACAAAGTACTGTAATTAGTATTTCTCTAAGCTAACATGTCCATCCACAAATACATAAGAAATGAAATTACTTTTTTTATCATTATGAGGATGAGATATGCTAGACATATTTTGTTTTTTAATTATACAGGAAAAGATAGTTCTAAGCAGTTTTCTAGTTCTATAACTGTAGACAATTTTTCATTCAGTTACTTTTCTAGGAGAGCAAATAACCTCACAAGTAGGTCATTTAGAATTTTTTTTACAATCATAAAAACACATAGCTGAATGTTTCTATAAGACAATTTTTAAAAGGTACTACTATAATCACATGACTTTTATTTGCACATTTCACATTAGCTTTCAAGAAGCTTCTGTGATATTGAGAAGCACATTGATATAGGGCAGTGTTGAAAGTGACAGCAAGAGAATTTAATGGATTTGTTAGAGGAATATGAATAGATGACATTTTTCACTGCTTCTAATTTTCCAAGGGGGAAAATATCTCTATACAATAGATTGGGCAGCAGCAGATACTTGTCTGGTTTCTACAGATGACATAATAATAAATTTTAGGTTTTGGTTTAGGAAAGCCATTTTCAGACACACACACACAAACACACAAACACACACACACACACACACACACACACACACACATACACATCTCAAAGTATTTTTCAACTGCTGCTTCTCTTGGTTAGTGCTGCAGTGCCTCTCTTCTTGGTTTACCTAGCTCCTTTATTTCCCTTGACTTGTCATTGATCTCAGCTGTGAACAGTCTCAAGTCTTTCTAGGTCTACAATTCTATGATTCTATGATTCTATTTCTATTCTATACATATCAGCTGTATTTATTCCTAGCCAAGAGAAGTAGAGATACTACTAGGATCCACTTCTACTTCTTTTCCTACCTTGCTAATTTTTAAGAACATAGCATACATAAAGAAGACGTGCATAGAAAAATAAATAAATAAATGGCTTTATTCATTTATTCATTCATTCATTCCCTAGTGATTGCTTACTATTTATCAAGCATTGCACTAGATACTAGAGACACAAGCAGGACTTAGTTTCATTTCATTTAATTTTAGTCGGTTCAGTTCAGAAACTCTCAATGAAGTAGGAGGATGCAGAAACACAAGTATAAATGCAATAAAGTGCCATACATATGTATAGGTCACAGAAATAGGACTGATCAGTTATCTTGGTAGCCTGGCCACGAGGAAGCTAATACATAGGCTTAATGCTGAAAGATGAATAGATTTTTGACAAGTGCTGAGGAGGTCATTCCAGGAAAGGAGAATGTGAGTAATAAACATATCTCGGGTCCCGCCCAAGAGTGGTACGATGCTGACAGGGGAGCAAACGTCGACGGCCCGAATAACCACACCTCGGACCGGGAGACATGTCTGGCACGATCTCGTTTATTAGAAAGCCAATCCCCCTTTTATAGTAGAGGCCATACAGGAAACTCGCAAGCAGTACAGTGTGACCCAATGGCACGTGAGGGTCGGGTCACCACGCGCCCCCGTAACCTATCATAGGTAGAGGCACCTGTTGTCTGTGAGCATGGAAGGAGGTAACTGCCTATCATAGCCCTCCTGAGGCTAGGTGGGGCTATCTGCGGGACCTCCCTCTGAGGGGTCCGCCAGCACCATCTTTGCCATTGATATGCTGAATCACTGCCACGTGGGAGAGGCCCGGTACTCGGTACTCTAGAGCAGGCTTCTGCTAGTCCACCAGGCCCTTTCATGGCACTGGGTGGAGACCCCAGCAAACATAGGTGTTCAGTATGGTGGAGTATAGAGAGGGCATCCCACGTGGAAACAATTGAACTTGATCATCTAAACTATTGGTTTCTCATTTGTGGTGAGTGCATAATAAATTCCATCAGAGAGTGACAGAATATAATAGAACTTACATTTAAATTAATTTTATAACATCCTTTACTTTTTTATTTTAGTATGCTTTATATGTGTATCTAATTCATAATTATGCAATTATAATTTATAAATAAATGATTATACTAGGTTGAAATGTGCTGAAAGTTTCCTTATGTTTTCAGAGCAACAGTTTTCTAATTAGCAAGATGAGGATAACAATGTCCACCTCATCATCTGTAGTAAAGATTTCAGATAATGTGTATATAGGACTAGAGATCATGGCCCAAATTCGTATCTCAATAAATATCTGTAAAAAAGGAACACAGATAGTATAATCACGACATGATTGCTGCCTTTTTATTCAGAAGATTTTTCTGTGTGGTTTTCCTTTTCTTCTTATTTATTTGGATATATACATATCTCCATGACTCTTTCAAACCCAGAACTTTAAGAGATGAAAGTGTTAAGGGAATTTTGTTTCTGCCCTGTTAAAACAGTACTCATTTTTAACAATGGATGGCCTTATACTGTAGTTGTAAAGATATTTTTAAAATTCTCTACATACAATATTTCACATTAGTGAAATAGATTTAAGCAAATCCATTTCCTCTCTTGACCATGTACACGATCTTCAACATGTGGAGACACAGTCATGTGTCTTTTTGTCTTTACTCAGGTTCTGACCCTGGATAAGAATCAGTTTGGCCTAAATTTTAGTTGCTTAAGAAAGATCCTTGGTGACTAATACCTATGCAGTATTGTGTATTAATACTCCTATGACAACAAGGGTAAGTTAGTGTGTTTTCATGATAGAGAAGATAATTTCAGAGTGTAAACACAGCTGTGTTTTGATTTCTTTTTCCTTTTACATAAATATTTTGAAGTCATTTTGGCTCAACTGGACTATCTGTATACATGGATCATCCTATAGAAAGCAGACCTTTAAAATTATGATCCAGGCATGACTTTACTGAGTAATTTATTATTCTACCTAGATGTTATCAGAAAGAATTGATGAATATCAACTGCTGTGATAGTTCATCTAAGTTGTCAACTTGACCTGATCATGACACACCCAAGATTATGTGATTTTGGGTGTGTAACAGCAGATTAAAGAGAAAGCCCTGCCCTGAATGTAGGCAGCAGAATTCTGATAGGTGCGGACTTAGATAAAAAGGGAGAAGCCGCGTAGAGTGTGTGCGACTCGTTCCGAGGAAAGCGCATCTGCTCTCGCCTGAG
>PVJS01019616.1:0-33518 GCA_004027185.1 Glis glis
CCTCCGCGCTACACCCCCAGCCCTATTTTTTTTTATACTTTATTTTGAAACCGGGTCTCATGAAGTTGCAGAAGGCCTCACTAGGTAGAGAGAGAGAGAGAAAGAGACAGGGAGAGAGAGAGAGAGAGAGAGAGAGAGCGAGCTGAGGCTGGCCGCGAACCCAGATCCTCCGGTCTCCACCTCCCAAAGTACTGGGATTACAAGCGTGCTCCACCACGCCCGGCCCTTTATTCACATTTTTACTGCTCACATTTTATCAGATGAAGCAGTACAAATAACTACATATTTGTTGCTCATTGGTAATTCTTTTACAATAGCTTCTCCATCAATCTCTTAGTTAGCAGAAACTTATCCTCTAATAGTTTTTTTCAACAAGGCTTATCTAGATTATATACCCGAGTTAATATTTCATAGTAAAAATGACTTATATTAAAACAATCTTGAATTTCAACTTATCTAGATATAGGATTTAATAGTCATGATAGATTTTTTATGAAAAGTTGCACATACCATTCCACTACTGTAAAGGAGGTATGGGAAGACAGACCTTTTTCTTTCTGTAAAGATAGGTTGATTGCCAAGCACAGTGGTGCATACCTGTAATCCCAGACCTTGGGAGGCCAAGTCAGGAGGACTGCAGGTTCAAGGCCAGCCTGTGGTAACTTAGTGAGATTCTGTTTCAAAATAAAAATAAAACAGGGCTGCGGGTATAGCTCAAAGGTAGAACATCCCTGGTTTCAATCCTCAGTATTCCCTAAACACACACACACAAAGATAGTTTGACATTTTCATCTAGATAATCAATGGGATTCTTCTTTTGATTTTAAGATTTAACATACTTTTTGGGATATCCATTTGACAAATATTTTATTATTTATGTCAACTCTTCATGAACCCCCTCTTAGTATCTAAATCTATGGATTCAAAGCCCATTAATCTGTCAAGTTTACTTAAATTTCATTTTCTTATGATTTTCTGTTCATTTAAACTATGTTTCTTCTTCAAGGAATTCAGTTGTACATGTGCTGCCTCCCCTTTGTCTTCCATAGGCGTTGCTTTTCCTTAACACTTTTTTTATTTTTTTATTTTTATTTTTATTTTTATTTTTATTTTTATTTTTGTGTTACTGGGGATTGAACGCAGGGGCGGTCTACCTCCGCGCTACGCCCCCGGCCCTATTTTTTTATACTTTATTTTGAGACCGGGTCTCACGAAGTTGCGGAGGGCCTCACTAAGTAGAGACAGAGAGAGAGACAGGGAGAGAGAGAGAGAGAGAGTGCATGCACGTGCACGAGCTGAGGCTGGCCGCAAACCTGGATCCTCCAGTCTCCGCCTCCCAAAGTACTGGGATAACACTTTTTTTTAGTATGCTTTATATTTGGAATTGTTTTGGATTTACAGAAAATTTGAATGGCCAGGAGTGTGGTCAGGAATACTTTCTATCCTATTTCAAACACGTGTAATAGGTATCTCACATGACATATAGTGCTGTCAGTAAAAATAGGTATAAAACTGACATAGGGCAAAGAAAATACGCAGAGCATTTTGGTGGAGATATAAATTGTAAATATTTAACAGCCTACTCTAAGTAGGGTTTGGAAATAGACAGTGTGGACAGTTATTGATTTTGTCTGGATGAATTAGGGGTGCTTAAAGTTGAATGGAGTTCTATTCAACAGTTTAAAAAATTCAGCTTGTTTGTTTTAGCTGAAACTGGCATAATTATCACCTTGCCACTGTCATGTCAGTCTTCTGTCTGTGTCACTTTCCAACAAATAACAACACTTCGCTGTTTTGGCATTTCCTAATCAAAGACACATTGTAGAAAATTATGAGATAAATACTGAAATAAATAAATGCAGGAAAACATATAGTGAATCAAATGTGTGGTGCAAATTTAAAAGATAACAGCTTTTTCACCAAAGCGAACAGCAACGAAATAAGCAATGGTCCAACAGAAATATCAAGTGCATAGCAGAAGGATAATGCTTTGCAAACATATTAAACTCTAATTCCTGGAACAGGTACTCCTCACCTTTGGAAACAGGTCTTTGTAGATATGATTAATTTTTTTCTTTTTTTGGTGGTACTGGGGATTGAACCCAGGGACATTCTACCTCTGAGCTACACCCCCAGCCCTAGTTTTTATTCTTTATTTTGAAACAGGGTCTCACTAAGTTGCAGAGGCCTCACTAAGTAGCTGAGGCTGGCCGCGAACCCAGATCCTCCACTCTCAGCCTCCCAAGTACTAGAATTACGCCCGGCTAAATTTGAAATCTTCAGATGATGAAATTATCCTGGGTTATCTGCATGGGCCCAAAGTACCATCACCATCACGTTTGTCCTTACAAGGAGGCAGTGGAAATAAACACACAGAAACACAGAAGGGAAGGGGATGTGATGAGACGGGCAGAGCGTAGAGTGATGTGGCCACAAGCCAAGGCTGGGAGAAGCAAGGAGGATTCTTCTCTAGCCTCTCCAGACTTAGTGCAGCCTGGCCAACACCTTTTTTTCAATGCAGTGATACAGATTTGGCTTCTGATTTCTGGAACTGCGAGAGAGTAAATGTATGATGTTTTAAGTCACCTACTTTATGCTAATTTGTTGTAGCCATCACAGGAAAGTAATACAAATTCCTTGCTTATATGAAAATAATTTTTGTAGTGTTCATACATATGATAGATTTGATAGATTTGAATGATCCATGCAAAATAATAAGCTTCTCTCTCCTGTCTATATTGATTAACAATTGTATTAGGTGTGCTATTTTTAAATTATTGGAAATGCATATGTTTTGACTCATTTTGAAGACTCACAAACATCCAGCATATATTCTCAACTGAATATGTATGTGTATATATTAAATATCACCTATATAAAATATACATCTATACATATATTTGTTGTTATATATACACGTATCCACCTATATAAAATATATCATCTATCATCTATCTATATTTGTGTTCTTATGAAAAAAAGCCTTAGTGTTTTTTATTAAGATTGTTCTTGTTGGCAGGAGAATAATGTGATCTTAGCTGAAAGCCACATATTAGTTTTGTGAACATGGAAAATTGCCTTTTCTGTATCTTTGTCTGCAGAGGCAAGGTGGGGATAGCACCGTCGACCTTGTGCGTTACTGTGGGATTTACACCAGATAGCAAAATTAAAGTGCAAAGCACAGTGTGAAACAGTGTTTGAAACATAGAAGGCACACAATAAATACTACTGAGTTATTTTCCCTTTTCCTACACACAAAGTTAATATATTCCAAAGCGAATTAATCTGGCAGCAGACCAGAATTGTGAAGATTACTGTTACCGGGAGGAAGATTGCTTCAGTATCCATTTTCTTTATAAATGGTTAGGTTTGGATATTTTGGAGGTTGAATCTAATTTATCATTACTGTGAAGATGTCATGTAATACTATATAGAAAACTGGCTTTTGTGAGTGCAAGGGTGTTATAGTTTCCAATAAAATTACAAAATATTTACTGCATCCAGGCCAGAGACTGTATCTGATTTCAATAGCAAGTAAATAAAGACCTGTTCTCAGAGCCTTAAATCACTGTCATCTCTACACTGGCATGCTATTCATTTCCAGGCTAAAGGGCCCAACACCGCCCAGTTCCATGTAATGTGAATTTTCTTCCTATTGAGTTTTACAACCCAAAGCAAGTAACAGTGACTCCAAAGAAGCAGTCATGGAATTATTAAAACTCAAGTAAAGTTTGTTTTAATAGCGTTTTAAAAGCTCCAAATTTGAGGTATTAGTCAAATTCCTAAAATTCAATTAATTTTACAATACATGTTTTTAAAGCAACAATTCCCTACGGGGTTAAATACAATTAATTATAAGAAGTTTTGCTAACAAATATTTGTTAAATGTATAATGTAAGGCATGATGAGAAATCTATTTTCTGCTCTAAATAATGTGACTGCCAATTTTAAGGTTATAACAAGAAAAAATGCCACCAGTGAGCTCAGGGCTAAATCTGTGTGTGTGTTGAATCCAGCTCTTGATCTAAGGCTCTGGCTTTTTGTTGTAGGGAAGAAAAATCGCCGACCAACTGTAAAAAACACGATTATAAATGACAATTCCATTTACACATGGCATATAGAACCCATCAAAGTAAAGCCTACAGACTGAATGCTTTAGAGCAACAAACTGATAGTTATTTTATAAACATAATCACATAGTACTGGTCCCAAATTCTAGATGCACCATAACAAAGCCATCATTTAATAGTTGCCCTAAGTCTGTGTTTTGTGTGATATAGCATGATACTCAAAATAGAACAGATATTTAAATGTAAACAATGGAAATAAAAAGGTACTTGAAGACAGCTAAACTGAATTCCTTTATACTTCAGTGGAGGAAAAGATATTCTAACTATAACTCAAAATTCGGAACTTATAAAAGTAAAATTGATGTAATTATATTGTAATTATAAAAGAAATAAATTAAAATATCTTTGAACAGTAATGGCAATGAATGATGCTTCTACTACACTATCTTTTGTTGTTGCCCATTTTATTTTACAATTTTTTTAAAAAAGAAATTATATCATTAAAAACCTTTAAGCTTCAATTTGGTTATTTCTCATCATATTCTATCCAGACTTTATTTCAGTTTAACTGTTTTTAATCATTATTTTCCAGAGGATAGCATGACCATCAATGTGCTGTGTGTGTGTGTGTGTGTGTGTTTCTATTTTTATTTTAATACATTAAACAAATAACTTCATTTTTCTGAGCATGACTGGGCAAGATATGTACCAATTCTCTCTCAACTGTGAGCCCACACTTCTCTATATGTTGCTTTGTTATCCTGGGCCTGAGAGATTACACCCTGCATTTCATTTACCAAAGTCTCTCACCAGGAGGTTCTCTCTTAATTTGTATCAATGGGAGGCTCACATGGCAGAAGGAAGAAGGAAGAAAAGACACTCTCTGTTCTGGACTTTGCCGGCGCTTCTCTAACAGCATGCGCAGGCCTACCCTCTGGTGTCTGCCAGAACTCCTGACACCAGCCACCTGCACCATGACAGAGAACCCAGCACCAGCTGCGCAGTGACACCCTCCCTCTCCATTGCCTGGTGCTCACACACGGGCGACCTGATCACTCAGAGTGAAGCAGGTCCTTCAGAGATTAACTGACAACTGCTTACCCACCCACACTTGGTTTTATGCAAGCATCTTTAACTTTAGGTTCCCCAAAACTAGGACTGGTTCCTTTTGAGAAGCTTGACACGTAATTTCTTATATTTAAATATGTCTGGTGTAATACCAGCCATGGTTTCCGTTTTCTTGTTATGACCCTATTTGTTACCAGTGACCAGGAGTAGTCCCAAGAATCATATCCTTAAATGGAAGATTCTGGAATTATTTTTGATGATGAAGACGATTATTAGAAACTGATAATCTGTAGCAGACAGTGGTATCAAAATCCGTAAAATTTACAATTATTGGGTTTTTTTGGAGGGGGGGTTAAATTGTTCAAGGACAGACTTTAATTGGCCATTTTTATACTAATACTGGTATTAAAAACTGAAGGAAGAAGACTGGCTTCCAATTATCTTAAAAGGCTTACAGAAAGAAAATGACAAGCTCAGGGCCTTAAACTTTTTGACAAATTACAGTCAGAGAATAAAAGAGGTACTTTTGTGGTCCTACAAAAAATCACTTATATCTTATAATAATTGTACAGATAGCTATAAAAATTGTACTGGAAATTTAATTATGTTAGTTGCAAATTAATCATACAAATTGAACTCCTACTTTCCTTATATAATGTGGAAATGAGGGAGTAGAAGAAGGAAAGATGAATTCTGATACTTGATATAATTGAAATCCTTGAGTATTAAAATCTCCTGAGGTTCTTTTACCAGTGGAAATAGCAACTCCACCTGCGGGTGAGGAGATAAACTTTTTCTCACTTGATAACAGTACTCTGGGATGTTGCCACTTCTCTTCAAGACCAAATCTCCCACATCTAATTGCTCGAGACTTATAATTACAATCATATTTTAGCATGCTTCAGAGACAAGAACAAAATGAGACCCAGAAGAATAGTTTGTACTTCAAATTATTGGCAAGATTTACTAATTTATAAAAGCAAAATCACCAGAAAAAAAATGTGTGGGAATGGATCCAAGGAAGTAGAGAAAGACAAAACATATCACTGGACCAGAGTAATATATCGATGGAAGCACTTTTAAGAGTTTCTAGCATGAATGTGTTAGCTCAAGTAACTGGGAATGGCTCTACTATTTATTTAGTGGTTTGATACCTAGTCTGGACAATGTCAAGTATTTACTGACGTTACACTGTGTTTTAGGTTAGATTCTCTGAAAGCAAAAACTGAAGTGAAGTTTGAGATGTAATGTTTGTTTATAATCAATCTCTGTGAAGAAAAGGAGTGAGAAGTTTGTTTAAGCAAAGAGCTGAAATACTATGCTTGTAGACAAATCCTCAGGCACATCAATGATGGAAAGATCAGAAGGAGGATTCCTATTTTAGTTTTCCTACAATGAGACAAAATAGCTAGAGCCACATAAAGCCTTCTCAGTCAGTTGAAGAATCCTGGCTGCCTCCCTCCAGAAGAAACCTGGATGAACTGCATACTGCAACCAAGGTAGACCTGGAAGAAAGAGACAGATGTGGGTGGTCTCCTGACCACAGTCCCTTTAAAGGATCAATGGTTCTTTCTTTGAAGGAGAATTTAGGTAGCATTATTTATCTACATAAAAATGTTCCTAAAATAATCTATTGGAAGAAATAAAATGTCTCAGGGACATAAGAAGGTTGAAGTGGATTCTTCAAGTATGATGTGAGAATCTCACCCCACCCTATATTCCCCAAGGACACATGGATCACTGCTTAAAGAATTCTAGTCCGATAGCTCTTCACACCACCATGCCTTCAGGCTGCCATCCCTGTAGTATTTATTCAGAAGGTGCTTCCGTTGGTCTTTATGATTTTTTGAGAACCAACAACTTGAACTGAAATCTGACAACTCCAACCTTCCTTGAATACAACTGTCTCCGTGACCACCACCAGTACCCCCTTTGCCACAAACCACCTACGTATTGTGCTTTTGCTCAGGACGTTGCCTTACTGAGATGCCATTCATCTCTTGTCTAGAGAATAAGTTCTTACTTTTCAAATTAAGCTTCAAATGTTATCCTTTTTTAAGCTTCCTAGACTCTTTTTTTTTATGTGGGGATACTGGGAATTGAACTCAGGGACATTGTGCCTTCGAGCTACACAACCAACCTTTTAAAAATGTTTTATTTTGAAACGGAGTCTTACTAAGTTGCTGAGACTGGCCTCAAATCCGCTATCCTCCTGTCTAAGCCTCCCACGTACTGGGATTATAGGCGTGTGCCAACCACGCCTGATGAAGCTTTCTTAGATTCTTGGAGATAGAATATTTTGGTCTATCCCATTGCCTGTGAAACCAACACATCATATTATTGCATTTCACATTAGTCTTCTGTCATGAGAGTTTAATGTCTTTGAACATGTGGGCTGAATGTTAATCATCATTTTATATTCAGTTCTTGCATCACAATGTATCCTCTCATTAATATTTGCTGGGAGAAAAAAAAGTACCTTTTATGGCAACTGGCTAAGTAATGGTGCAATTAGCAAAGACTAAGAAGCTAAGAAGAGAAGACTTGTGGAGAATGTGAGGAAATGATAACATGTTCAATGTAAGACAATTCAAGTTGGAAATATCTATGAGAGACAGATGTATAGTGATAAATAAATATTTGCCAATGTGATAATGGATAAAATAGTATATGAAGAATGAATGAATGAATGAATAAATGAGAAATACTTCAATGGAACCAATACTGAACATTCACTAGCCAACCAATACTGAACATTCAATAAAAGAGATTGTTTAACCAAGGAAATCTATTATTTTGTTGTTGCCCCTTCATTATACTGCAGAGAATAGGGTGCTGCAGAAGCCTCAGTATCATCCCAAGAATGAAGACTCACAATTATTTTATTAAACAGGTGTATTGGACAGGGTTCTCTAGATTAACAGAATACACAGAATGAGTATATTTGAAAAAAGGGATTTATCAGATGGGCTTACATTTTGAAGCAATGTAGTCCCAGGTTCTGACTGCACGTGGAGAGTCAGAGGAACCAGTAGCTGGTCGAACGGTCTAAGAGCTGGAGTCTTAGGATCTGAGCAACCACTAATTCAGTCCCAGTCCAAGATGTGAAGATCAGGAAGCTCTTTGGAGAAACGATGGTGAAGTTTCAGTTCCAAGGGCTGGAGGCCGAGAAGATCTAGAAGCTCTTCAGAGAAAGGCGAAGCTGGCGGCCGACGATCTCAGGTGAGAGCAGATGCGTTTTCCTCGGAAAGAGTCGCACGCACTCTACGGGGCTTCTCCCTCTTTTATCTAAGTCCGCACCTATCAGAATCCTGCTGCCTACATTCAGGGCAGGGCTTTCTGTTTAATCTGCTGTTACACACCCAAAATCACATAATCTTGGGTGTGTCATGATCAGGTCAAGTTGACAACCTAGATTGACTATCACAACAGGAATACTAAAGAATCTGAGATGGCTACTAAGGGTCTAACAGCAAAGTACTATTGGATAAGTAATGAGTAAATTGTTACACATTATCTGGTGATTAACATTTGCGCCCCTTCTAGTTTCTGGCTATTATAAATTAGACTCCACTGGGCATTTTTGTATAATTCGTAAATAAATGAGTTTATTCCCTTGTTCTCATTGGTAAAAATCTAGGAGCGGAACACTTAGGTCATATGGTAGCTTTATTTTTAATTTCTTAAGAAACTAACTTTTCCCAGGAGATTGTACCATCTTACATTCTTATCACCAGTGTACGAAAGTACCAGGGTGCAATTTGCCCAGAACTCTTAGAATCTTAGCATGCGTGAAGAGCTACACCGATATTATATGTCCAGCATTGTAGTTTTTTCCTTTGATTTATACTTTTCACTGTCCTATTCAAAGCTATCCATGTTTTACTTTCCCGTAAACTCCTCAGCACTTGGTAACCAAATTGACTTTTCTTAGCACTTCTTTCTTCCTAATATTTAGGAGCTGTTTATCCTGTCTTCTAATGGAGTGGTTCTCCTAAAGTCTGTTCCCTTTCCAAGGCAGACGAAGCGGAATCTGTGAGCTACACAAAGACCTGGTCATTAATTCCACCAAACAGTCAGTCACAGAATATCTCTGGAATAGTTTCTTTCAATTTCCAAAACCTGTATGGCGTACGGAATTTTCCTCCTTTGTGACTTCTGAAGGAACTTCCTTGGATGTCTGCCTTCTGTCTCCAGGCTTCTTATGAATCTTCCTCCATATGCTCGCATATTTTTCTCTAGTACTTGGTTCTACAAAATTTCTTTAATGATAATTGTAAGTAACCATGAATAAATTTAAATTAATGGTAACTGATAGAAGCTACCAACTGAGAATATCCAGACACTAAAACTTCATATACATAACTAGCTCATTGTTTTCTTGTCCAAAACCTGAATATTTTCAACCTTTTTCAAAAAATCTACACTATCATGGTAAATCTACACTATTCACATTATTATAAGTACTCCTGTTTTATCTCTCTGTTTAACTCAATGCAATATTTAATGATAAAACACCCCTACTTACCATCCCTCCTAACTCCAAAAGCTATCCCCTCTTTAATTTCCTTTTAGGTAACACATGCTTTCATTATAGCATCTCTCATATTATTGGATTTATGTCTTTTTTGGAATGGGTACTGGGAATTCTACTCAAAGGTAGAACGCAGGGGCATTCTACCTTTGAGCTACACAGCCAGCCCCATTTTATTTTTTATATTGAAACAGAGTCTCACTAATTGCTGAGGTCCTCACTAAGTTGCTGAGGCTGGTCTTGAACCTACAATCCTCCTGTCTCAGCCTCCCAAGTACTGGGATTACAGACGTGTGCCACCATGTCTTACTTGGATTTATGTCTTTTTAAGTTTGTATTCTATTTTTATGATCAGCCTTGTAATGGCAAATTAAGTGCTATTTTTTTTTGATCTTCAGTATAGATACTTAGTTCATGGTATGACTTTTTCAGGTATCACATGTATGCAGTTTCTGTTGTCCTAATTCCAGCACTTTTAAGAACTAGGCATCTTTTTTTTTCTTATTGGTGCATTGTAATTATACATTTAATAGGTGTCAGGTTACAAGAGTCATACATGCACACATTGCCCATTTAGCCCTTCCTCAAATCCCACCCCGTTCCCTCCCCGTTCCCTCCCTTTAGTGCTTTGCACAGTGATTTGAGTTTTATAAGTTTGGATATATACCTCCTGCGCTTTAGTGTGTTACCCTCCACCCCCCTCCCAACTCCCTCAGTTAGGTCATCTTCTTTGTTTATCTAAAGTTTTCACCTTCTTTGTTTGGAGTCCCTTCTAAATCTCCTCCTCTCTAGCTTCCACATATGAAGGCAGACATCCGACTTTTCACTCTTTGTGCCTGACTAATCTCACTTAGTATAATGTTCTCTAATTCTTTCCATTTCCCTACAAATGATGTGATTTTGTTCTTCAGGGGATTGCCAGAAGGACAAGTAAGAACTAGGCATCTAAAATGCAGTATTTTAAAATGTATAGATGGATGGGTCAATAAGATGATTCAGGGATATTTCATTTATTCTGAACTATCCTGTACTTATGTGCTGAAATGACCTCTTTAAAATGATTTCTTGACCGAGAACTTGAACATGACATTTTTTTCCACTAGCCAAAATTGTTTATGATTGCCAGTGGTATATGATGATGAATGATAGTCATATGTTTGTGTTAACATTTATGCATTTCAAATCTACATCCCAACTTGAGGAAAAATAATCAGAGTAATTTTAAAAATCAGTACAATATTTTATTTTATAATTACAAGGACATCCTACATACCTGGTACTATTTTATGTATACCAGCCTTCTAGGAAGATAAGGCAGGTTGGAAGAGCAACCTACAGTTATAACCATTCAGGCTACGACTTATTCAAAAGTTGCCAGAGAGAGACACATCCATTAATCATGAAAATCAGTAGGGAGACTATAAAAGTAAGGACATGTCTGTGAACAATAAAAATACTAAATAATGGCATGACAGTCAGGCCTTTTTCCCCTCCTCTCACAATCAAAACCTACTTGTGAAAGCCAAATCCATCTCAGCAGGGTGAAACAGAGGTTTTTTAATATTCAGAGTGGATGTAATACCAGAGAATTCAGAAAAGAAGATATATATATATTTTTTTTTTTTGTGGTACCAGGGATTGAACCCAAGGGCATTCTACCCCCTGCCCTACACCCCCGGCCCTATTTTTTTTATACTTTATTTTGAAACCGGGTCTCACAAAGTTGCAGAGGGCCTCACTAGGTAGAGAGAGAGAGAGAGAGAGAGAGAGAGAGAGAGAGCTGAGGCTGGCTGCGAACCCGGATCCTCCGGTCTCTGCCTCCCAAATTACTGGGATTACAAGCGTGCGCCACCATGCCTGGCAAGAAAAGATATATTTGAATGGCAAGGCTGATTCTGTTCTTAGTCATGGACCATCTCCTTTAAAAAGAAGCAGCACATTGTCAAAGAACATAGGGAAGGTATTCTTCTTGAATATACCCTTCTTTTCCCTCCAATACACTCTACTGAAAGAATGTGTTTGCTCTAAAAGTTCCTCTTTTATGTTTCTTGTATCCCCTAGAGAGTTAACACTCACTTTTGTCTTCTATTAGGAGTGGCTTTATCAGATAATTGAAAGCCTGATTAGGTTGACTGGCCTCAAGGAGGATAAATAGATTGGGATGAGATTATGAGGAGTGCAATTAGTGACCAGCCTCCAAAGAGAGAGGGAGAACTGGAAGTGGGTGCACAAGGAAGTCAAAGTTACTTCATTAAGAATCTAATGAAAGACTAACCATGACATACCTAGGCATGAGCCCTGCTCCGTAACCTAAAGTGCTAAACCACAGGTTGAGCCCTTTATATATATATATATATATATATATATATATATATATATATTTCTTGGTGTATTATAATTCTACATCATAATGAGGTTTAGAGTGACAAACATACATGCACACAGCACTTGATATTTTCCCTTTTAATCCCACCCTGTTCCCTCCTCCACCCCATATATGTTATTAAGATTGTTTTTTGATAACTTCATAAAAGTGCATAACATTATTTGAACTATTTCCTTCATTGAGTCTTCTTCTTTTTCCCCTCCACACCTCCTTCTCCTATTCCCCTCCCACTATTCTTCTGGTATCTTTTCTCATTTATCTGAAGTCCCTTATGTTTCCCAAACTTCTAGCTTCTACATATTAAAAAAATATAAACATATAGCCCCTTACTTTCAGAGACTGGCTAATCTCACATAGCACAATTATACAGTTCCATCCATTTTCCTGCAAATGATATGATTTTGTTCTACTTTATGGCTGAGTAAATTTTCATTGTGTATATATACCATATACCATAGTTTTGTAATTCATTCATTCATTGATGGACACCTAGGGTGGTTCTGTAACTTGGTTATTGCAAATTGTGCTGCTATAACCATGGATATACCTGTATTATTTTAATATTCTAATTTCAATTCCTTTGGAAAGGTACCCAGAAGTGGTATAGCTAGGTCAAATGCTGGTTCTGAAATGGTTGTTTTCCTTTTTTTTTTCTTTTTTTGCAGTACAGGGGATTGAACCCAGGGCATTCTAACTCTGAGCTACACCCCAGCCCTATTTTTTATTCTTTATTTTGAAACAGGGTATTGCTAAGTTGTGGAGGGCCTCACTAAGTAGTCGAGGCTGGCCAAAAACCGGTGATCCTCCTATCTCAGCCTCCCAAGTACTGGTATTACAAGTGTGCGCCACTACGCCTGGCTGGATGTTTTTCTTACCAGGGTTCTGTCTAGGAAGTATGTAGAATGATACTGGCAGACAACAGAAAGGTGAGCAGGGAGTTTATTGTAAAGAGAACGGGGAAAAAAGAGACAGATCACTCTTTTGGGCAATGGGGATCCTGGTGTCCAGCAGCTGCCTTCTGGACACTACTTGAAAGTAGCCCAAACCACACACAGTCAATTGCAAACTGCTTTCTTCCAAAGTCCAAGTGATCTACTGAAGAGAGGTGCAGGCCACCCCTAGGGGCCTTGGTCACCCTCCATGTCCAGCAGGTGTCTTCTGGTCACTACCTAGGAGTTGCCTGGGCCAAGTGCTGTCAATTATAAACTACTTTCTCTGGAGCCGGGCATGGTGACGCACGCTTGTAATCCCAGTACTTTGGGAGGCGGAAACCGGAGGATCCGGGTTCGCGGCCAGCCTCAGCTCTCGCTCTCTCTCTCTCTCCCTCTCTCTCTCTCTCTCTCTCTCTCTCTCTCTCTCCTTGGTGAGGCCCTCTGCAACATCGCGAGACCTGGTTTCAAAATAAAGCATAAAAAATAGGGCCGGGGGGTGTAGCGCGGAGGTAGAACGCCCCTGCGTTCAATCCCTGGTACCGCAAAATAAATAAATAAATAAATAAATAAATAAATAAATAAATAAATAAACTACTTTCTCTCAAAGCCAACATGACCTGCGAGAGAGAGAGAAAAGCTCCTAAAAGGGAGGGGTCCCTGAATGGGTAACTGTTTAGAGTGGCTTGTCTAGGGATTTGTATGCTTCTTTGAGTCCCCTTTCCCAGTTGGGGTCCCAGACACTGTTTCCTGGGATCTTCTGGGATTGCTATCAGCAGGAACAACTGGAGTTTAGTAAACATCTGGTCACTCTCAGAATCCTGTTGATCTTGTTACCACTTGACATTCAGTAGGTCTGGTCCTTTCAGAAAATTTGGAAGTTAGTTAGCATCTGTTGTCTCTCAGGAAATTAAGTCTTTCCACCATGGTCCTCTGGCCCTTGCTGCCTATTTCTTTCTATCTCCTCAGTTCCATTCCCAGGCTTCTAAGAAACTTCCACACTGATCTCCATAGCAGCTGCACTAATGTTCCATCCCACCAACGGTTTATGAAAATAATCAAGAATACAAACAGTAATAAATGCTGGTGAGGATGTGGGGAAATAGGAACCTCTTTGCCTTTTGACTTCAGTTTGGATCCAGCCACTGGAAGGCAACATTAGGAGTTTGGAGAACAGAAGAAAGCAGAAGTAGAGATGTTTTCTCCTGTTCTTTTTCTACTTCAATTCCATGATATGGAAAACACTGCATCCTTCCACGAAGATGACTAATCCGAGTGGGCCCTTTTCCACGACTCCAGCTCTCCTGGGGCTCTGGTAAAATGATCTCTTCTCCACATCATCCACATCATCCGACAGAGGATGTCAACTATTTTGTTGTTACTCATTAGTTACTGAGTGCCTCAATATCCCTTACCAGGCCTTATTTAATTTCCTTAATCTTGTTCACACTTCTATAAAGAGCAACATCATGAAAGTTGTGGCCATTTGACTACAAAACATCAGCCTCGACTGTCATTTGTTGCTAATTTTATATTTGACAAATGCCTTTTCCCAGGAAGGTGGTTATGTATATGGAGAGGTGATAGGTGCATAAGAACATTCTTGAGAAGAATGTGAAGCAATCGTTCCAGGTCCTCTGTTTTCTAGAAAACGTATGGATCCCATTGGACCACCGCTTTTCTTACTCCTTACTTCAGCTGTCCCTGCTCACTTCCTTTCTCACTGACACCTTTGGTTCCCTAATCTTTTATTCTTTATTATCATTAGCCATAAATTGTTCATTTCTCCATAACTCCATAGTCTCCAATGACTGACAAATATACTAATTTCTGTTTAAGAACAGGCAGCCTGTTGGAGTAGAGGTAGCATTAAAAAAGGCACATTTCTTACAGTTGAGTTGGCCATTTACTGTCTCTGTGACCTCACTAAACTGATTAACCTCCTGTAGCTAGGCTGTTTCCTGCATCAAGGCCATACTGAAAACACTGCTGCTTGCCTGGAAGAGTCTCTGAGGACCAAGCAAAGTACCGAAAGTGAAAGTGCTACGAAAACTCCAAGACAGTATCTGAGCAAAAGGTATTATTGTCTACTTGATCATTTAAGAGTCCAAACAATATACTTTGTCATCATTTATGATATATTACAATTATAAATGTCAGAAAATGATGTCTGAAAGTTGTAATAACATTCCATGCATAATCACTCAAAGTTTAAATGGAGAAACATTTTCTGCTGCAAAGAAGAACTACAGAGAGGTTGCTGAAATTCTAAAGTTTCTTGCATACTCTGATTCCACTAGGATACAGTGAATATAAATAATTTTAAACAATAGAATGTGTATAGTTACCTCTAAACTCATCTCTACCTAAGTTTTATTTGGTCAGATTATGACAGACTGCATATTTTATATATCTTTTTTCCTTTACTTTAATAATTTAGTCAATTGGTGTTAGAGCAGGACAGTTTGGGGTAACTTTTGTAAAGAAAAAACTGCTAAAACTGCTTGCCATGGTTTTCTAGTTTTAATTGTAATAAAAGATATATTTTACCCTTATTCCTTTCAGATATCAAGTTAGTTCATATTTCTTTTTTTCTTACTTCTAATTAAGTACATCAATTATAAGATATAAGGATACATCTTGCTTTTTGCTGAGTATACAAGTGGAAATGCATTCCATTTACATATCCTTAAATGTGATATAACAAAGACTCTATTTTATTATATGTGTGTATATGTATATACATATGTATACATATTCACATACATATTGAATACATATGCATCTACATACAAACAATATATTATATATATTATAATATATGTATTATAATGCCACCATCTTTCATGATATAAAGAAATGTTCTCTGAAATTTCACTCTGTGAACTTTCATTTATAACCAGATTGTACATTAGAGTTATATTGTAATTCCCATTTACTAAAACATCTCTCTTTTAAAGAAGCAATGGTTCTGTCCTTTACTTTTTTAAGGTGGCATTAAATAGTGTTCTTCCCATTATGCCTTGGTTACCCCATCTCTGAGTTTCAACATTCAGGGATGCATAATCAATTTGAAAATTTTTTTATTGTGATGTATTTAACAAAGAAGAAAGAAAGGTAACCTTCAATAAATATGCATTAAAATGTTATATCTCAGTATGTCTTATAAAGCTGACATTTTGAAGTTAAGTCTTATATAGTAGCATGACTTTTAAAATGCCATTAATGACTTCTGAATCAATCAGGAATATGGCCACAATTAGTGTGTGGGAGGACATAGTCCCTAGATAGATAAACACAGCAATGTTTCAGCCCAATATTAACAAAGCATAAAGATGCCATTTCATTGTGTTTTTAATGGTATCTTTTTCATATCAAAAGCAGTTTCCAACCTCATAATAGTGCAAATATTCTATTTAGTATGCATCATCTGAAAGAAATAGTGATAATTAACTGTATCTACTGAGATAGCTACTAATGATATGTGCTGAGACCAGCCTGCTGATGTTGAGACATATTAAACTAAAACAGATATTTCTAAAATCCAATCATGAGTTTTTTTCTCCCTTAGAAAAAAAAACTGTTAAAACCTGCTAGATAATAGGAATTACTAATTACTAAATGTAGAATTGTAGCTATGGGATGATCCATTGTTTAAGAAATGACATTTCGCCTTTTAAAATTTTACCTCTATTGCTGAGCACTGTCAAGCTATCTTTGAGCTTTTGATTTGTAATGATGCTGCTAGATAGGCTAAAAATGTCTAATGATGAGAGCATAACATTACTGTTCTACTTTTACTTATTATTTCAAAAGAAGTCATCGAGATACATAAGGTTAAGCTCATTTTGTCACTAATGAGTAAAAATAAATACAAGGATTGTTTAGTATATTATGAGAAAGAATTGAGAGAATACAGTTATTAGTGATCAAATACAGTAATTCCTAAAAATAAAACACAATGTGAAACAGAAATATTGCCATTCTTTAATAGTCACCAAGAAACTGACACAATGGTTATTTTAGCATTTCGTGCTTGTTTTCTAGTGAGTGCTAACTTGTAGCAAACCATAGTGTGCATTGCTTAAGTACAATTTAAACAAAATTCACTTTCTATAACATTTCCGCATGCCTTTGATTAGCATTCACTAAAATAAGAATGAGAGAAGCATGCTTAACTTTCTAACCAACGTGGCATTGTAAATTGAATGTCATATATAATTAAATATATGTGTCAAAGAAAGCATAGGTCCACAACATATAATAATTTCTGAGATTCTAATTCTTATTACAAATCCATTCTTATAGGAAGATAATGATTTGCTAGAATGAACTTATTTTGTTTTAGTTTGCTTATTTACTGATTATTTCATCAATAAACACTTAGTGAACATCTACTCAAAGCCAGATATAGTTATAGCCTCTAGGAATATCTGGATAAACGATGCATGGTTTATGCCCCCAGGGATGCACACCGAAGAGGAATCCCAGACATGCTCACATGTGCCACATTGCCATGCATTTATCCAAAGTGATGTCAATGTTCATATATTAACTTAACTTCCATAGTGATCCTAACATCTAGCATCAAACCAGATGAAAACAATATGTAGATCAGATAGAGCCAGAAATTAAGGAAGCACATCCTGCGGTACACAGAGGTTGAAATGCCAATACACTTTGACAAAAATGAAATGCAGAAAAGCCTCTATCTCCTCAAAAGGAAGAAAAACATAGAGTTATTTCTCTAGATTGGACTCCTTGAAATCAACTATTCATATTTATTTTCAAATGAGCATATGCACCTTAAACTATATCTCTTTGATTTCTGAATATTATACTAAGCCCACCTGGACCCCTGCTGTTTTCAGTCAGTGATTTTCATTCCAGAATTTTTTTTTTTGCAGTACCGGGGATTGAACCCAGGGGCATTCTACCTCCGCGCTACACCCCAGGTTCTATTTTCTATACTTTATTTTGAAACCAGGTCTCACGAAGTTGCGGAGGGCCTCACTAAGTAGAGAGAGAGAGAGAGAGGGAGAGAGAGCTGAGGCTGGCCGCGAACCTGGATCCTCTGGTCTCCGCCTCCCAAAGTACTGGGATTACAAGCGTGAGCCACCATGCCTGGCTTTATTCCAGAAAATTTACTATAGCCATAAATGGGAATGGATGATATGTAAGACAGAAAAAGAAACTCACATCCAAAGCTTTAAGATACTTTCTTTCATACATTTGCTTTTTTTAGTTTTATTTTGCCAACCTCATCTAACTACATTTGGCAAAAGACAGAAATGATAAATCAAGGACCTTTATTATGTGTATGTGTGCTTGAAGCCATTCCATAGCCTGACAGAGCCACAGAGAATAGAGATAAAACTTTTAATAACTAACATGATGGGTCTTCTAGTATTTCTGTGACCTCTTAAATATGATCAGGGAAAAACGTAGTCTTTCTTTGAAAATGTGTGTGCCTTTATTCATAAGAAAACATTAGTCTGCTTTATATATAAAGATAAGATATAAAGCAAACTATATACATTCACTGTGAAAGTACACAAAATAATGTCTTATTTTGATATGGTATGGAACCAAGTACTGTTTCTATTTTACTTGTTCATATGCATTAGTAATAATAAGAGTTGAAATGATTCTACTGCTCTTGGAAGATAATGGAATAGAAAATCATAATTTGTTTTCTTCTTTTCCAATGAGTAATAAAAAGATAAATTAAGGGAATAATAAATATTCATAAATATTTTTACATTACTTTATTTTTATTTCATAAAACTATAATTCTATAAAATTGAGTTTTTTCCTGTGTAGGATAATATCAAAGTACTCAATGTAAATTGACTGAACAGAAAAATAATATAGCATTTATTTTTATCTTTCTCCAAATAAATTTAGCCCTTCAGGTATTTTGCAATTAGTAAAAATAATATGCTACTTTGCATATTTAGTACTTAAAACACCCAACAATTGTAAATGCCTATTTTGCTTCAGGCACTTTCTAAATTCCTAATTATTTATTGTTTCATTTTTATATCAAAGTAACCTGATGTGGTAGTATTGTCTATTTTAGAATCTTGAAAGTTAAGTCCTTGACTTGACTTTGTCTATTTGTCTTGAATATGTCTATTTTAGAATCTTAAAAGTTAAGACCTTTTATCTTCTCTCAGCCAATTCCAAGAACCCAATTAATTTAATTCCCTATTCTTTCAGATAATAGTGGAATCAAGCTAGATCCAAAGTCATGAAACATAGATAATTTTAGAAATTTTATAATGAAGATACTGTTAAAATCCATGAAATCAGAATACATTTATTTTAAAATGCTTATTAATATTTTCATCTAAATATTTGACAAATCTACTGGACTAAATAGTGTTCCCCCTAAATTCATGTCTACCTGGAGCCTGTGAATGTGATCTCATTTGAATGTACAGTCTTTGTAGGTATAATCAAGTTAAAACAAGGTTATACAAAATTCCAGTGGCTCCTAATCTAATGTCTAGTTTGTACTAGGGTTTGGTGGGGGAGATTGGCTTCTTTTATCCACTCTGCTATTGTACTCCTTCATTCCCAATACTACCCAATTAAAAAATTGCTGAAACTTTGAGGCACGAAGACACAGAAAAGAAAGGAAACAGAATGGACTGTGCTTTAGTTTTGAGTAAATCTGCAAGTTATATATACAGTTCTTGACCCCTTCCCTGAGTGTGCACTTTTATGTGAATTGTTGGTCTCTACTCCTTGCTGGAAAACTATGGGTGCAATTGTTGTAATAGGAGAGATGTCACCTGGCCTTTTTCATACCTTAACCTCTCAGGACTTGTTTTCCTGTACTCTCTGTTTTGCTGGATAAATTTACAGTTCATGTCAGGATTCTTGGGTGGTTTCTCTTTTAAGAAAACCCCAGCCAGCTTCCTCCTGCATGACCCAGTTTTGAAAACATAGAATCTGAACTTTTTGAAACTGCCATTGTGTGTGAACACATGGATCACGTCTAGTGACCTCTTTAACTGTCTAATCTACTACCCTCCAGATTTAATAATTTTTCCAGCCACTGTCTTTCACAAAGTCCTCATGCCTCTCCAACTCAATAGAATATATGTTAATCTCTTTTAGTGACCACCTTCAAATCCTTGTTTTGTGCCTTAGCTTAAGATTAAATGTAGTACACAAATTGGAACTGAAAATGCCTCCAAAAATACAGTTTCTCCTTGACCTTTCTAAATGATTATATGTGGATGATTGCTAACGCTGAAATATCAGTACAAAAATCTCTTTATATGCCCTGAATAGGTAGTGCAGTGCCACATTTCAGAATATGGGGGAGTTGGTACTTATTGAATTAATTTCAGCATCAGACGTCTCTGCTGAAACTCTAAGAAAACATGAAAGTATCACTTTAAATGGTCTGATATATAAGGATTACAGGATATTTTCTTCCTTAACCTTTTCCCCTGTAATGCCCAACCAGAAAAATAAAATAATAACAATAAGACGTTTTAGTTGAATCACTCTCAAAAACTATAAATTTCTATACCCTTAGAGCATAATTTAACTAAAAGTCTATTATAAAAATGTATAGGCTCTACTATCATGTTCCTGTCTGTCAAATGGGTAGTCATAAAGTTGATTAGTCATGTGTGTAGGCTAGGGTGTTTTTTTTTTCTCTTTAGGAAAACTAAAATTGATCATTATCTATTCCTTGAACTAGCCTACTTATAAAGGTATGGTAAGTTTTTTGAGATTATTAACTGTGTAGCATTTTATTGTCCTAAAGCATTTAAATCAAATTGCATATGACTTTAGTCTTCTTATTGATTGTGAGTACAAGTAGGGCAGGAAATGTCCTGCATCTGGGTGTCTCACCTGCTGCCTGGCACACAGAAAGCAAGCAAAAATTGATAAGCCAATGTCAAGAAACTGGAGAGGGTGGAGTGCTGATTCTCTTGCCAGAAAAAGAGCCTTTTAGATTCTAATGGAATAAAAGACCTATTACATTAGTTCAAGCTCTTAGCTAATGAGAAATGAATAAACTAGAGAGCCTCTATCTTGAATCAAGCATGATCTGCAGAGAGGCAATGCCAACTTGACTGTCAAATAAAATATCTTTCATGTTTGATAGATCTATTGAAAATTAGATTTTCATTATAAAGCATGTAGAAAAGATTTTTGTGGGGTTTGACCAGATTCCCTGATATGAGCATACATAAAATGCTATTGACTAAACATTGAACCATCTATCTATCTTTCATCTATCTATGTATCATCTATTAATCTTTCTATCCATATATCTAGATATGTACATATAGAGTCATATGCTCCATTATAAGTTAGGGTTTTGTTTTTACTTCCTCATTAGGAATATTAAAATAGATCATTACTTACTTCTTGTACTAACCTAATTGCAAAGGTATTGTAAACTTCTGAGACTATGTAGCATTCAATAAATGCCATTTAATTAATGTCTTCTTCAAACACATACAAAGTAAAATTATATATGTATACACACACATATATATATGTATATATATATACATATGATTATATATGTGTACACACATATATATATATATATATGTGTGTGTGTGTGTGGTCATACTACATCCTTTGCACTTTGGTTGCTCTGAAAAACATACTAGTAACAATAATGATAATTAAAATAGAGAATCCTCCATTCTGGAGGTATTATTCTGAGAATATTATGTATATTAACTCATTAAATCAAGTACTTAGGCATACCATTATTACTCCTCTATTACTAATGAAGGAACTGAGGTACATTGAGGCTATATTTCTTTCCCAAGGTCCATTTATAAGTGATGGGACCAGAAATTGAATTTTTAAAAGTTGGCTTCAGAGTTGATGCTGTTACCCACCATACTGTATTGCCTCTCTGGAAATATATTAATATTTACAAAGCAAAAATTGAATTCTCTAAATCTAAAGCTATAAAGTAACAGAAAACATTCACATATATTGTGTAAGAAGATTTCCATAGTTTATAAATTTCTATACTGACTATTTGAGACAACTAAATTTGCCTTATATGAAAACAAGAAGTTTTTCTTTCATATAATATAGATACATTTCTCTGTAAGAAATCTTATTGTTTTTTAAGTAACAGATAGAGAGCAAAAACATCAGAAAAAACTTAACGAGCATTGAGAGATAGTCTTAAAAATATATGTTCTTTTTACAGCAGATTGCATAGAGAATTATGTTTCTGTTTTAGGTTCAGTAAATCTACAAAGAAATCTTGTAGTAGGCATTTCTTTCAAATTCAAAGTAATCCCTAGATTATGTGAATGCCCCAAAGACAAATAGAATTCATTATATTATATAATTAACCTGCTTTCTTTTCCTGATGCAAAGAAGAAAAATTCCTTTTGGCTGTGTATAAATGAAATTGGAGGTATGGAAAAGGCCAGTACTTCAGGCCCTTCATATTTCCCTTTGGGGGGAAGATTTCATAGGTTAGTGAAAAAAAGCCACAAGGGCATGATTTTGGAAGCATGAATTCTCATGATTACCTTGCTTCTGACAGTAGAGTTCTGCTAATTTTTTTAGATTCTAGTTTTTCCATCTTACAACAAAAGCCCTGAACAGTTTTACCTCTGTGTCCCCTTCTAATTTAAATATTAAATGTTTAGGATGACAGAAAATACATAGAAGAGCATATTTTTGAAAGTATATAAGAATCCTGGTCCAGCTAATTGGGCTTGGATGGCATTTTATCACCTTAGTTTCTCACAGATCATCCAACAAGATTCCGAGTCACTAACCACTCCAATGACATATTTAAGATACTTGCTTTTATTTAATTGCGTGAACTAAACTTTGGAGCTGAAGTAGCTTTATTAAGTTAGTCATTACCATATATATAACTCACAAACTCAGTTCTGTTATGTGTCAGATGTGAAGTTTTAACATAGTTTAAATTATTTACATGCTTTAATTATAATTTCTTACTATTATCTTTTAATCTTTTTATTTCTGTAACGTATATATTAACAATATATAGTATACATACTTTCTTTGTTTTTGTATCCTTTTTTTTTTGGTACTAGGGATTGAACCAGGGAAATTCTACCTCTGAGCTACACACCCAGCCCCTTTTTTTGTTTTGGTTTGTTTTGAAACAGGGTCTCTATAGGTTGCTAAGAGTCTCACAAAATTGCTGAGGCTGACTTCGAACCTGTGGTCTGCCTGTCTCCAGTATTAAGATTCCATTCATGCACCATCACACCAGCTATGTTTTTATGTTTTTTTATGGACAACTTTTGTGTAAAAGAGGTAACACTTAAAAATATGTCTAATTTTAAATAGAAATGACAGATAACTTTATAAAATGCAAATTGATTTGTATGAAACATATTGTTTATATAAAGTGTTTTGTATCCTGTCATGTTACATAAATCTTTGCTCTAATTCACAATTTTATTTTAATTTTAACACTTGCATAAAGTGTAAAGTTGTTTGCAGATGCCTGGGGATTTAATGAATGGAGATAAAAATGATCCAGTTTAGAGTGAAAGGTAACTTATTTTATAATTTATATAGTCATGTTTTCCATGTATCCACATCCAAAAATATCTCTTCTAAAGACATGCTATGAGATAATTTCAGTTCTTCTTTTCCTATTTATATTCCTTTGATTTCCTTCTCTTGCCTTATCACTCTGCCTAGAGTCTCAAGTATTATATTGAAAAGGAGTGGTGGTAGTGGGAATCCTTGTCTTGTTTCTGATTTTGAAGAAAATTCTCCCAGTTTTTGCCCCATTCAATATGATGCTAGATTTGGGTTTATTGTATATTGCCTTTATGATGTTGAGGTAAGTTCCTTCTATTCCAATTTTCTGCAGTGTTTTAACATGAATGGGTGTTGGATTTTGTCAAATGCTTTTTCAGCATCTATTGAATGATCATGTGACTGCTGTCCTAGTTCTATGTATGTGGTGAATTACTCATATTGATTTGCTAATAGGAAGGCTAAGGTTTAAATATGTAAAGAGAAAGTAAAATATGTGGGGAAAATAAGAACACTTTTCAATACAAAAAAGAACAGGCAGATTGATGAATGACAATAAAGGATATTAGAGATTTATTCTTTTTTATTTTTGGTTCCTTCACCATTGTGTTAGCTTTCCATTGATGTGACAAGATACCTGAGGAAATTATCTTTGGGGATAAAGATTTATTTTGGCTTACACTTTCACACATGAGAATTTGTGGGACAGTCCTGATCTAAACTATAAGTCATTTAATTATATTGATTTAAAATTTTTGATAATTACACATATTCATTATAGAGATAAAAAATTGAAACATATAATCTAAATATTTTATTAAAGGTCATATGACCAGCAAAGTCATGATAATTGTGTACAGGAAGAAGAGTTGGTGTTTAGGCCTTTTCTTCTAATTTCAAACTCCACAATTATTCCCCTCTTTTGTATCGACAGAGTTCCATCACATAATATTTCCTGCCTCAGCATTCTCATTGAGAGATTTAAATAATAATGATAACACCTGCCTCAGAAGTTTGTTGAGGTGAATGCATGCACTAATTGTGGAAAAACCTTTGAGTACTGTTTCCTACATATTAACTGATACATATAAACTTGCTAATTTGATGGTGATTATTATCATTATAATTACTGATTTTACATACATTATTATTATATGGCTAAGGAATTGGCCCATAGTTCAATGTTTTATATTAAATTCCAAATTTCCTAATGAAGACTAAAACAAATTTTCCAAATAATTGTCTCCAGAATGTTGAACAATTGTCACTTTTTCCCCCAGTGGATTTAGGAGCAGAACAAAATGTACAAATTTTGTTTATATAATAAACTAATAAATGAAATTATCTCTAGTTGAGGAACAAAATAAAACAGTAGTTCTCCTTTTATGTTTCAGTAACTTTGAATTTTATTAGAGAAATCTATAGATATAAAATATGCTTTCATCCACAATATGCTTTAATTTAAAAATTCACAATACAGAATATCAAACTGGACACTAACCTATGGATCAATATCATTTTGAGAATCACCTAAGGGATATTATTAAAAAAAGACAATGGTTCTTTGCATAACAACCAAAAACAGTGGAGAAAGAAAGTAACTTGTTCGATTTTGGTGAAAATTTTATTTCCTTTTAATTTTCTAAAGAACTTTTGAAGGATTCATTCAACCCTACTCAATGCATTAAAAAGAGGAAAAAATTTTATAGACCCATGTAATGTTACTCTGATCCCTTGGTACATATATTATGGAATAGAACTGCCCAATAAAAGTTTCTACAATGATGGAGATGTTTTATGCATACTCTGTACAATAAAGTAACTACTCATCACTTGTGGCTATTAAGCACTTGAAATGGAGCTAGTGTTGCTGAGGAAATAATAATTATTAATTTACTTATCTTAATTAATTTTAATTTAAACTTAAAGAGTTTTGTGTGGTTAGTTGCTACTGTACCAGTTTGTTGCTCTTTACTAGATTCATAAGAGATGGCATTTACACACACACACACACACACACACACACACACACACACACACATTTAGAGAAAGATAGAGACATATATATGTAAGAAAAGTATATGATAAAGTATAATCCCCTATATATATCTATGTGAGTATATTCTATCATGATATTAGAAAGCAGTAATGACCTTAAACTATTGGCCATAAATTTCATTACAGTAGAATTTAGACCAATATTAAAGAACATTTTAGAAAAAGAATTTCCCTGCCCCAGTATTCAAGGTGGGTGTTGATTTATTTGAAACTAAAGAGAAAGATTGTCTGGTAGTTCAACATTTTAATATATTGCTATGATGATGTATGACACATACACCATCTTTTATATTAAACTGGGACATATTTTTTGCCATAATTAAAGCAATGTCCATTTACATTCACATGAAAGATGCAAAGGTAAAGTCAAAAATCAAATTGTAATTCATGTAAAATATGGTGCCAAAGAATTTGAGCATTCAGTAATTTTAAATATGCATATATTAGGGTTAAAATATACTTACAAAGATGTTATCTGTTATACAATTGTCCTTTTCAGAATATGGAAATTGTTGAAATAAGATTTTGATAGAAATAAAAATTCTTTGCATTGTGGTCTATTCTCTCGTATTTATTCATGAGTTTATTATCTTCAGGGTAAATTTCCTACCCATGTATAGTTCCCAGCAATTCCTGCATTACTTTAGAAAAAATAGATATATGTACTTGAGGGCATGCAACGTCTCCTTGTACAACACAAATTTTATAAAATGTAAGACAAGAAGTTTATCTGTTCAGGATGAAACTGGGTCATTAGAAGTTGACAATTAAATCTGCATGTCTGATGCATTTCATTTATTTAAAAATTTACCTATTCTAGATGTAAGCATGCATTTCCCTTTATACTCATCAATGTATATGAAAGGCACACATTGCGATACATATGACTTCACGTTTAGTTCCTCCCATGGAATACATTTTGCAATCCTGGTTTGTTTTTCTTCCTCTGTTTTTTTGTTCTTGCCTTTATGATGTAATTCTCTCTAACCTCCTTATCTCCTTTTCAACAGTCTATTGTTATTAGACTCACTTTCATGTCTGCAACAGTACATACCATTTCGGTTCCTTCCACATTTTTTACCTCCATTTGGAATGTCCATTCTATCCTCATCTCACCAAGTTAGATGCATCTAGCTGTGTAACATTTCCCTATTATTCACTCACCAGCAGACTTGATTTCTTCTAACTTCATGTCCTTTTGCACTTGTATATAGTTATTTCCTTACTCATGTACAAGATCCTTAAGGGATTTGTTCTATGTACATCAAGCTGCACACAAAGATTTTCACCTAATATAAATATCATGAAAAGATTAAGAAAAGGGGCATTTTTAAATGTAAAATTGTTTGAAAGACTTCACAAAATGCCTACTTACCTCTAGTTACCAGGGTCATTAAATTAGTATTGATCCCTGCCTGACTCATCTCATGTGCACTTAGAAAAAGGTTCCTGGTTCTAGAGAAAGAGTTGACTTTTAAGAGAAAGAAAATTTCCACAACCTCACAGTATCCACAAGGTACGCAAATGAACAGTCATTTTTATACACTGAAGGGGAGAAATATGCATTCAGCATCAAAACTAACTTGCCCAAATCTCTAACTGCATTCAAGGCTAGCTGGCTTTTACATGGACATCCTTACAGTTATGTGTCAGAGCAGATGGTGTGCTTTTTGCATGTGCAGAATTATATCTCACACACTCTGGAAACTTTTTAAATGTTAAACAATAGCAATAAGAATGTGGAAGATAGTAAATATAGAACAAAATGATAAAATGACTATGCATTGTGCAACCATGTTATTTAAGTGACTACGTTTATGATTTTTACTGTTGATAAACAGTAGTATGTGTCCTTGCTAAGCCCAAATAATGATTATTATTACTTTTAAATGTTTTCTCATTCTCCTTGACACAGAAGAAATTTCAGAATGTTCTATAATCTTTAAAGTAGGTGAAAAGTTTTAAATTGCTATCTTGCCGTGTCCTCCTACACATTCACACAATGAAATCACTTGCCCTTCCTCTGTCCTACACTTAACTTTACCATGAATAGAAAATATAACAATCTTTCTCTACTCTTACAGCATCTGTTCTTTTGTTAGTTTCTTACTCTCCTCTGAGTAACTCAGCATTTCAGAAAATGCTGCTTCCCTTCATAAAGTCACCTTCTCTGTTTAGGAAAGGATTGAACCCAAGGTTGTTTTTATGATGTTGGAAAAGGAGTCCCCACACACTTCAAACAAAGCTTAACTTCAAAACTTGTTTAGAGAAGAAAATATCCAACATTATTGTAAATGAAAAAGAATTGTAACTCATGTAATTAATGGGAGGATACATTTATGCATTTTTTATAGAAGGCAATTTGAATAAAGGAATGTTATTTTGCATAATCTCAACAGTAGAAATTTATCCTGTACAATTATGTTATCAGAATATAACTGAGGATGTATAAAATATTTTGTTATCAGAATGCAGAACATGATGTTATTTTATTACTTCAAAATTTTTTTTGAATAAGCACAATATAGACAAATAAGTTATTGATTAAATGAATGGGAACAGATACATGAATACCACTGAGGGTGTGTTTGTTGGTCAGTAAGAGTTAGTAAGAGCTCATAGTCCAGAGTCACAATATTGGGTTTGAAGCCTAGTTTTGTTACTTTCTAAGTAGGCAAACTCTGGTAAGTTGCATATTATTTTTGTGTCTTACATCCTTAAACTGAAGTATAGAGTCAAAATAACACTTCCATAGTTCACTGTCAGCATTAAACATATTAGCATATGCTAACCTTTGAAACTGTTCTCATCATGCAATAAAACTCTGTATTCCTCTTAACTTTTTAAGATTAATTTTGAAATTAATTTTGTAGAAAATATGCTGAGGAGAGGGAACACATCTAATTTGCATTTTAAACCAGACTACTGCCTGTTATAGATTGTCTCCTTTCACTTCCAAAGTAAAAACAACTGATGCAAATATTATAGGAAAACAAATATTTCATGTATTACTTTAATACTATATGATTTATAAAACAAGATAATAATGAAAGTTTGGTGTAAATGAATTAAAAGCATTTAGTGATTTTGGTTTATGATTCTACAGTGAATTTTAATTCTGGTAGTTCCTTAAACTTAAGTAAGAAGATAAAATTATATCCCAATTATGTTGGGAAAGGCCATGAAATCTTAATGACAGGCATCTGAATCAGGGATCCAATGTTATGAATGATGACTCAATTATTTTATGAACTTGGTACATCGACTAGAAAACAGGGGAAAATATTTTGTCTAAGCAATTCAGTAGGTTATCAACAACCCATTGATTTAAAAAATTCAGGTCACAATGTAAGAAAAAAGAAACAAAAATAATTGAAAACATCAAAACTTAAGGGCTCCTACCATCAGTTAACATTGTGAGCAATTCTTTTTTTAAATACTTTACCACTTAGCTCTACCCATAACCCTTGAGATTGATTTTTGAATTCAGAGACTCAACATTCACATAGTCCATATAATTTCATCATCCATCAAACAAACTGTACCTAGGTGATTGGATTAAGGTGATAAGTAAATATTGAGCTCTTATGTTGCATTAGTTAATAAACAACCAGTCTCACCACTTTTTTCTGAGTTTGATTATTACAACTTATGCCTTCATTGTTTAAATTGTGCCCATTTTGCATTCCTGTTTTTCTTTCCTAGAAGATTGTGAGAGTAAAGAAGGTTGCTTTGTTCTTTCAAGAATGAAAGTAGTTGAAGAAACACAATATTCCAAAATAAACTTTTTCAGATGCAGAAATTTATGTTGAAATAATCGCCCTGCATTTTATCCTCAGGCCTATCATGTCCTCTGCAGAGTCCCCTGCTCGCAGGTTCCTTCTACCTGAAAATTTCTTCAAAATTTTCACTTTCTCTTTCTTAAAATATTTCTGTATGCAAACTTTCTCTTCTGAGTCACATTCCAACTTTCTCCTCAAAAATCAGTTTATAAATCACTGACAGATGAGTTCTCCTAAAACCCAAATATGATTAATGCGATTTTTTTCTGACTGCCTAAACCTCCAGCACACAAGTTCTAGGCACTCCGCCTTCCCTCTCCATGGCTTATGTTTCTCCACATATTTGTCTGATCTAAAATACAATAAATATTACTTGCTAATAATGTATTGACTGACTCTTAAAAATAAAACTTGAGATCCATGAATCAAACTTGTTTTATTGTTTCTTTTCATTTGTTTGCAAAATTTCTCTTATTCACTACTATATTTCTATGTCCCAGCACGGTAACCAGCACATAGAAGGTGGTGCATGTTGAATGAATAAATGAATCTTGGGCAGGTTAGTTCAGTGGTTTAAAACATGTTGCCTGGAGTCAAATTGTCTGGGCTTGTCTTTCTCTGTGTCTTTTATTACCTGCATTTCTTTGATCAACTTAGTTCTCTTTTCTGTGCCTCATTTTTTTCTATTACAAAATGCCACACATAATGAATATGAGAAAATTAATGTAATAATACATTTAAAACACATAAAACTTAATCCTAACTTTCTTGACTATCAATAACTTTCAAATTGTCTTTGGTTAGTGGTTTTGCTACCTTTACCCCCCAAACCCCTCCCTGTACATTTTTCTTCTTTCCAAAAGAACTGGAAGGAAACATTCCATACATAAGAAGGTTTCTTCATTCCTTTTTTTCCCTTAAGGCTGCTAATATCTCATTATAGAATATTGGTTGTTATAGTAACTAAGGGAAGACAGGATAAGGAGGGCATTGGAGAAGATATTATGTGACAGTTAAGGTTACATTTAAATGATTTTAATAATAGTTTCCTACTTTGAATTGACATTGGCTGGGGTTTAATTTGCTACTAGCTTGACACCAGTAAAGACCAAGTTGCTAAAAATCTTTTAATATTTTTGATCAGGATGTGGTTTTCTTTTCTCAAGGGGGTCATAATACTAGAGGAAGAGCTCTTATTCTGGTACTAGTTTCAAGAAGCCACTTAGATTGTTTTGAAATACAATACAGGCAACTAGGAAAAGTGTCATCAAAAACCTGATTTAAAAAATTCTCTTTATCATCCACGATAGGTCATTATGGTGTCAGTCCTGCCTGCGTTTGTGCAGGTCTGAGTATGAGAAACTCATGACCTGTTTAAAGAATTATTCAGAGCTGCCTCGCTTTAGAGGTCCTCCTAAGAGACTGCAGGTTGTCTGCTGAACTATCTCTTGATAGTTGGTCTAGTGTAAGACTCTCAATGAATAGAAACGCAAGAGGACAATTACACAGGGAGCAGAGGGGATATTATTCCTCATCATAGGACAAAATATCAGATAGAAAAAAATGCAGAAATGTGAGAATAGCTATGTTTTGTGAAATTGTTTTAAACAAGGAAAAATTGTGACTTTAAGTAGAATCAAGGGATCCATGGAAAGAGGTAGAATAGACTCTAAGGATTGCATTCAGATATTGTTGACTTTTCTTTGCCATTTGAAATGTACCTTGAATTCTCCCCCTCCCCAAACCAGAAAAGGTCTTTTATTGCATCATTACAATATCGTAAATTGGTCTTTTAATCCAGGATATTGTTTCTGTAGCTGGATAACTTTTAGATCTCATTCATCAGCCTGCTGAACTATTCCCTTTCAGAAACATGCATACCATCCCAACATTAACTGATATACTTGTTTTTAAACTGTTTTGGCTTGCTGAATGAAGGCAGCTGAATTTGAAACAAGTTTAATAACATTTCCTTAAGTGATTAATTCATCTTTCTGGGCTTGAGATACTGAACAAGCAACACCTGTCCTCATTCAAACTCTACGGATGTTTTTTTCACTAACGAAATTTTGAATTTCAACAAAAGATCCATTCTCCTGAATGATGACGTTGATGGGGAAGTGAGCGCACACAGATCTCATCTTGTAATGAAAGCCCAGCGTAACACCCTTGATCATGTTCTGTACATGACTACAGATCGTGCAAACGGTAGCCAGTTCCTTTCTACTTCCCCACATTTGTCAACACCAAGATTCTCTTTTCTTTCCAAGGAGACTGAATTCTACATTGGTATGATTGAAGTCCCTCTGGAAGTTTCCTCCAGGGCCCTTTACAATACCTGTGCATCTCCTGAGAGTTATGTCAACATTTTCTGTAATGTTGACAGTCTGCTGAGAGTGCTGTTCATCCTCACTGTAAATGTGGCAAAAGGAGCTGTACCTTGAATTCTTTCAGGGCATAATTGTCTGTTTTGGATTGGAGACTATGCTAGAAATGTCAAAGGCTGACAGACACAAATCAATAGCTAAAAAACTTTTTATATTAACAAAAGGTTGTTCCAAAATGGTTATCATTTTCAGAATTGAGAGTGTTGGGTTAGAAATTTACCACCCTGAGACATATCCTCTCTAAATGCACTAAAAGAATAATCAATCTAAGATACTAGAAAAGCTTCCCAAATCAGATAAAATGTTTTTCTGAGTAACTTTTTAAGTCAACCACAAGGGTAATAATGGCGAAGTATGATTGAATTTTATCAACGATTTAAGAGTTTTAGCATATAAAGTTGGGATTCAGCTGATTTTATATAACTGAACTTGAACATGCATTTCATTTTTACATTTTCTGATTCAATGACCATGTTATGGATCTCAATTTTTGTAGTGAGTTGGGCAATTTGTAAGGAAAAATATTTTAATAATAAGCAATGACAATTAGAACACAAATAAAATATAACATAATTTTTACTATTTTTTCTTGAGAGTATTCAACTAATAAATAATACATACAAATGATATTTATATCATTTTACTCACATGTATACAGATATATGCACTAAAATTTCAGTGAAACTTACTAAGATGAGTCGGCTTGTCTCAGCTCTGCTTCATATTGCCAAGTTTTTTTTTCGGTGAGACTATGGGTCTTTGTTTTATAGAAAATTCTGGACTACTGCCCAAACTAATGAACTACAATTAAGAATGTTGAGAAATATACAGAGATAAGAAATATTTATCAGCATTGTATAATGTTTTTTCATCTGAGCTGAGATAAAACTATTATTGGAAATTTAGTTCTGTCCTTCCTAATTTGACTATGATGGTTCTGGACAAATTGTGAGGGAGACCAGTAAACAGTAATATACTGTTTACTCAAACCATCTATATGGGTATTATATTGTTAGGAATATTTTCTTTGATGATGCTTAATAAGTAATTTGTGTGTGCTGTCTGACATTTTATTGCTAGATCTTACCTTTTGTAGTTTAGAAAAAGTATAAAGTCATCTATGTTTGCCATCTATCCAAACATCTCTGAAACTGGTTTACAGTATATATTTATTAGTTTATATTCTATTGTCATTCATCAAGACCATTGATTAAAGTGCCATTGCTGGAATTAAAGTGCCATTTCTAGACAAAGCCACTTGGTTATCTTAAGACATTGTGAAGCCCAGAGTGGTGGTGCACACCTGTAATCCCAATATTTGGGAGGCTGAGACAGGAGAATCATAGGTTTGAGGCCAGTCTCAGAAATATATCGATACTCTGCAAATGAGCAAGACCTTGTTTCAAAATGAAAATAAAAAAGGGCTGACAGTAAAGCTTGGAGGTAGAATGCTCCTGGGTTCAATCCCTAGTACCATAAGAAAAAAAAACAACATTGTGGAGCTTATGAATGCTCTTTGCTTTCAGTTTCTCTATTTTATTATTTCCCATATTTCCTCAGATACAAAATGTTTTATTTTGTATCTTTTTATACTGGGAACAGATTTGTATAATTTTATGACTATTAAGTCTCTATGCTTACAGAGAAATAGTTGCTGGGAGATTTGAAAAAAATGTAAGATTTTCCCCAGAATATGCTAACATTCTTAGGAGTTACTGGGGGCAGGAGGAGGGAGAAGGCAGGAAAGTGTTTTTTTTTTTTTTTT